>JAHZNE010001841.1:0-10279 GCA_027744055.1 Callyntrura sp. NNG-2020
AGAGAAATAGGACTCACCTTTTTCTATGAAGAACACAACCAAAACCACGCCCATATATAAAACGCACCACAAATCCACCACAATTCCCAACCATCGTGGTGCGGCCAGAAAGAGATACCAGGCAGCTGTACAAAATAAAAAGCATCAAGTTTCAAACTGCTTATTACATCTGAACAACCTTTTAATTAATCTAATGGCATATCACAGTTAGTACCAGAGTGAAGATCTTGGTGAGCATCAAACTGTTTCTCAAACTGGGCTTCTACTCTCATTGCACGAATTGTTGTGAGACCCGAAATTGACGTACTTAAATGATTGAACACTGGACTTCTCGCTATTGCGCAAAAATATTAATTAACAACTAAGACCAGCATTCACCAAGACATTTAGATTAAGTATTCCAGTGCAAACATAACACATCATGTGTGACTCTACCCAAGCCTTCCAGTCGTCTCAAGCTGTTGGAAGTTTTCAGATAAAATTTCCGGATGAAATAGAAAACTATCGTCAAGATGAAAAATGGTATTGCCAGGTAGGGGATATTTATGCTAACAACTGTTGCCGCACCAATTAGTTGCATTCCAATCTGTTAATACAGGATGACGGACGATATATCTTCATGTCGAAAATAATTGCCAAAATGCCCCTATAATAAATAAGCGGACTTTACCTCGACCGTTTCAAATATGTTCAACGGTAGCGTTTCATCGATGATTCCTGTTTAAAAAATGGGGAACAAAGTAATATTGTGTGTTTCCAAACCGACAATTGTGTGGTTTACAATCACATAATTTGTCACGTACCTATATCCTTGGCAAAACGACTCATCACACGCCCCGCAGCATTCAACTCAAAGAAGCGCATGGGTGCTCTCATCACACCCTCAAACAAGCGACGATGAAGGGCAGCGGAAGCATTGACGCAAATGTTGAGAAATACAAAGTTTTTAATTAAACACACAATAAACAATGACCCTATAAAAGCGCAATACACATATATCCGTTCTCTTTTATCGTCCTCATCATGTGGTCCCGGTTTCATTTCTTCCTTGGTCCTGCATAATTTTAAATTCACGTAAATTCACTATGGAATGGATTGATAATGACAAATTTTCCAGAATAATTAATTTTCCATTAATTACCAATGTTGTAGCCACAAATCAGATCCTGAAAATAACAACTGGGCAAGAATGACAAAAGTGAGAAGGAAAAGTAACACCAGCCACATAGCCCCTGCAGATATATACTCCCAGTACAACGAACAGGGAATTTCTCCGGATAATATGGTTTCTTCAGGTGCCTGTGGAGGAGCTAAAGGAGTGTCTTCACCGTGTTCAGGACTAGGTTCTATTGAAATTGCATCAGTGCTCTCTTTTGGTTTGCGAAGACTAGCAAAAAATGGTTTTGCGCTACAGAAATTGCATAAAGGCAATTTTACTTGGAAAGGGAAATACTTTTCTTAAAATCTTAAAACAGGATGTTATGCAGTTACAGGGTTGTCGGAACAGGGGGTGAAAGGAATAGTCCTATCTTGTAAGACTTAAGGTTCCAACTTTGAAGGTGTCCCCCTTATCCCACGGTTCCGGTAACCCTGTATATTGAAAAATAGTACTTACCGCCGGCGACTGCTTCCATGGCGACGGACACTTCCCCCTACCCTTCCTCTCATTGGCCCATCGTCCCATTCAATTTCGTTTGTCATTACGGCACACCCCAGCGCCCCCATTTCCGGGAAACTAATTGACGACCTGCGCCGTATTTTTATCGATCCTGTCCGATCTGCATGACCCATTCCTTTCAACTTGAACGAATGTTGGGGACGCTCTCCCAAGCTATTTTCACGGCGTAAGGGGGCATTCTCTTCCGGGTTAAGGGCATGTGCAAAATCCTTTCGAGTTTTCAATAGATCCTTGTAGCTTCCTCTCGCTTCTATTTTCCCTCGGTCCAACAAGATTATTTCGTCGGCGGGCATCAAAAACTGGAGCTGGTGAGTAACTAGTACTTTCGCCTTTTCCTTCAGTATTCCCATTATGCAGTTTTCAAAAATGTGCTTTGCCACTTCCGCATCGACTGTAGCACAAGCACACCGCAAGTAACCAAATTGTTAGCGGTTTATATTGAAATTAATTGGTTCATTCATTGAGCAAAATGAGTTTTTACCAGCACTTAAGGGGTCATCCAGCAGATATACATCTGAATCAGAATAAACGGCTCTATATAACCAACCATTAAAAAATAAATACTTTAGTTTCTAGACTTTATAGGGTATTTTACATAAAATAAAAGCTTCAACCTTATAATATAAGACCGGCCATGAGTGTTTAACCAAATTTAAAGCTAAAATTTAGTAAAAATTTAGAAGTCAACATTTCCTACCTCGCCAAGTTTATTCTTGCTTTCTGTCCCCCTAAATTGATTGTTTGGGCAACAACAATTTGAATATGTTTTAGTGGTCGAGAGTTGAAGTGTTATAATATTCTTTGTATTTTGTCTGTACCAGATAAAGATATTCCTTTATCGCCCACTATCGTTTGATCCTTGTAGGGCAACAGGGTCATATCCTTAGTCAAGGCACACGCCTGAATAACCCGGTGGTAGCGATCATACTCGTATTCTTTGCCGAATAATATATTCTCCCTTACTGTGCCGCTAAATATCCATGGCTCTTGGTTTGCATACGCAATTTTCCCCTTAACGTGCACAACTCCACTTATTGCAGGGAGCTCGTGAAGTAGCACTTGGAGCAAAGATGTCTACTCAACCACGTAGCAAGATGTCAACATTTTGTTGTAATTAATACCACACAACAATTTTCATTTCAAATTTGTAAATTTTATTTTATTTAAAAAATACCTTTCCACTCCCTACAGAACCCACTACTGCCAGTAACTGACCCGCATGCACCCTTAATGAAATGTCCTCCAAGGTATTTACATCTGCACTCGCCGTTCCACTCCATCGTGCACTCATATTGGTTACTATGGCCTCCCCATCACACACTCTCCGAATACGGTAGCCCTTTTCCATGGGTCTAGGAGGAACATGCCTTTCTTCCATGAGAAGAAACTCATCAAGTCGTTTTATGGAGGCGAATGCTTCTGACACTTGACTGATTGCGTTGGCAAAATAGTATGTCATACAAAGACGAATGTTTTGAAGCATCAGCAATGTAACAAAGACCTACGCAATTAATATTCGGGATTACAGGACTAATTTCATGATTAAATGCTACTATGTGGATATTATTGGATTTACTAACCTTTTCAGCGGTCAAAGGATTTCCTGCAAGAGCGTAGGCCAGAAGGGTGAGGAAAAGAGCCCCTTTGGCGGAGATGTAGTAACAACTTACATTTACGGCACGAAGAAAGGCAGTTTTCCGAATGTATGAAATTTCGTCACTGTATGTTATACCAGAAATGATCGTCAATACAACTTTGATAGATAAATTTGTCGGAAATGAATTTCTGAAAAGACTCACGCTCTTGCTGCGCTGATTATCTTAGCGAAAGGAAATTCCCAGGCGTACATTTTAATGATTCGAACCGCATTTACAAATTCGCTCATAACGCGTACTCTCTGATCTGTCCTTTCCGCGACTTTCAACCGCAGTATTCCTAACAGCTTTCCCATAAGACCTAACAAATTTACAAGGTAAAAGTTGACGCCATTTTCCTATCTAAATTTGCTATTTTCAGGATGCTCCGGCATACTTACTTTGAATTGGGGCAAATAAAACCAGAACTGTCAGTCCAACAAGGCATGACCAGTCTAGAAAAAATCAGTAACAAAATACGTGAAGACGGGTTTACTTCAAAATAATAGTGACAAATTTACCATAGTAGCCCCACAGAATGTAAGTGGCTATCGCCAGCTGAATTGGTCCAACCCAGACATAATGTAAGTAGCAGACGGATATATCAAATCGATTAACATCTATTGTTGTTCAAAAAATACACGGGACATATAAATTGGAACATTTGGAAATAGAACAGACACATATTGTTGATATTTGATAAGAAATACCATTGGCTATAAGATTGACCATTTGTCCTACATTGGTCTTGCCAATGGAAGCTTGGCTCAGTTTCAGACACTAAAAGGGAGGAGACAGAAAGCTCATTTAAATGGAAGTTTTTATAAATTTGCTTTAAAAATGTTCATTTTTACTTTTCTATAAATTAATGAGGAGCAAGCAACTCGCAATCTCATTCCCAGTGCTAAGGTCACAAAGTAGAAGGGATGAAAATTTAAGGCAAACATCGCTGTGGATAAAAATATTTAATTGGGACGGTGACTTTTCACATTGGCATATATGTTTCGTATTTCCCCTGTTTTCATTTTAGTATTTACTTTACCTGTCGACACAAATAGTCCAAGGCCAAATAGATATCCCTCAGTGTCCCCAAATTTTTCTCCAACTGCATCCCCAAAGTATCGAATCAAGTAACCCAAACATACAGGTTGCGCAATCCTTAGACAAAAAATGCTTTAGTGTACTAGCTTGTCATTTGTCCCTAACATTTGGGAAAATTAATAGAAGGATACATACTTTAGGATGCATTCGTTTATGAAAACTATCAGTCCGAGAACGGTGACCTGCCAAAAGTACACTTTCTTAATTGCTTTATACAAACTTGGGACCCGTGGACTGTCGGAGTTCTTTGCGTTCCATTCTTCTGCCTGGGTAACCTGCTCTCGCCACGCCTCAGATAAGGCATTGCCCAGGTTTTCAGATTTGTTTCCAGGTGCAAGTCTGTACAAGTCGGATAGTTCTAGATCTTTCTTTGAGCCCAATAGAAGTAAATCCGTCATCCAACTGCATTTTGAGAAATTTACAAAGCAAAGGGAAAATAAGGGTTAGGTTAATGTTTGAGTGTTATTCCCACAGAAAATGCATAATCAAGAGGATTAATCCTATCCTATAATGTATTAGGATCCTTCCCATTCCCTATCTTTCCCATATAAAAGGGCCTTTAAGGGTTTGTCTGCCCTCCTCCCCTTTGTTCCGGCGACCCTAAACCTGCTTACCAGAAAAAGAATTTGGATATAATATTGGAATGTTCCATAGGCGAAGGTGGCAGCTCGTCAGGATTCATGATGGATAATTTAAGCAGTACTTTTTGCTTTTTAATTTCTTTACTGCTGCTAGGTTAGACGGCAAACTTCACCGTACTACTTGGACGGTATTTTTTTTTCATTTAAAATTTTCTCCAGCATCATTGGGCCAGACCGCAAAAATAATTAAAAACACAGAAGCGCTCCCATTGCATAGCTCATTAAAATGGTTTTAGGGTCAATCTCTTCTACTCTAAGAAATACTGAACTCTTGCGGATATTGCTTCCGCTGCAGGTGCGACAATAAACCGAGATATGAAACCGCAACATATATCAGAACGAACTGGCATACAAGTTTGAATGAATCTGTGTCAAGCTTGAAAGCAATTGTTATTATGAAAAAAGTAGAATTATTAAAATCGACATTTTTAAATGCCACATTTGGATCTGGAACATACTTTCCGGAAATGAAGAATCAAGTATTTCACTTGTCATTTTTCACTCGATGTCATAGAGGCAAATTGGCAACAGTAGCATGGACACAGTAGTACAATGCAATAAACAGCGTTGAACTTAATTAATTTAATTTACATCTGAGTTACCTAATTCTTTTACTAAATCTAGTATCATGAAAAGTTGAGTGCAAAAGCCCCCATTGCAAATTTGACCCTCTTTCCCCCAGAAATTAATCTCAGTTGTCATCTACAAACTCATCCAAACCATTGCTATAAATTAGATATTTACAAAAAATACAATTTCCTTAGCATGCCAAGGGACTATGGAAACAATGTGAGAGGGAGTGGAAAATTTAAAAAATATTCATTGATACATCATTTCATTATTAAAATGAAATAAAATATACGTTCGAAACATTATAAGATGTTCTGCTAACCATAAGACGTACGTACCACTTTTTACTGCAGCTGGTGGGTACGCGTTCGACGTTCCAAAAAACTGGCCTAATTAATTTGACTAATTACTTAATTCTTAGAATGGTTACTACTTTCAATGAAATCATGATGAGGTATCCTGTTCCAATTATTCATATAAAAATCGCGAAATGCGTAGCAATACAAAATAACATTTATTGTCATATTAAAGGTATTAGCAGGTTAGATACAACGTAGCTATCAATCTAAAGCCAATACTGGTTAGACACAAATTGTGTTTAGTGGTTATGGTGAGCAGTGCCATTTAAACCGTGAAAATATTCCATTAAACGCATTTTGTAAAATAATTCGTATTATTTTACACTATTAGTATATATAAACTGTCACAAAGTAATGCCTAACTCATCTACTCCGTTCGTTACAAACATATTCATTTGGGTAAAAAAATTAACGACGCCAGACCTTATCTCTATACTTTCTCTTCAAATGTGGCTAGGCTGAGTCAAGTCATTGTAAGATGGGGCATTGTAGCTTACTGATGCATTTGGNTGTAGCTTACTGATGCATTTGGTAGAAAAATTAATATATAATGAATTCAAGCATAAATAAATTTACTTACATGAAATGACATTCACGATAACGATATTGCTAAAATTCTTATTTTAACAACTTTTTTCGCACAATTAGAAGAATACATAAGAACATATTACCGTCAACCGTGTCATCCTATCTTTTGGAGTTTTCGGAAATGAGTTGGAACAATAAAAGAATAATAGCGATGGAAGTTGCTTATGTTCGTCAACAAATAAAGTTTCATTTAAATCGACATAATTACTGTAAAGTTTACAGTGTAAAGAAGTGCATTTTGAATATGTATTTAAATACACTAATGCACTCATTAGTTACAAGACGTAACAAGAGGTTACCTTTAATAATACAAAATAACTCATTCATTCATTGGGATCACTTTTAAAGCGGTAAAGATGAATAACTAGTGCTACTAGAAGATTGTGAAGAGTCCTCTTCATCCAACTCCGAAACACTTGCCAGCAGTATTCGTCTGTCACGTGCCTATATAAAGAAAATATTATTTATATACAATCTTGCAGTTTGGCTAATATATAGATTGTGTTAAGCTCTTACTGTTCCCGCCATTTTAAACAATAGAGCAGCAGTTGCCTTTCCTGTCGTCTCAACTAGCTGAGAAAGTGCGCTGGCTTTGTCACAAAGCAAATTATAGGGCTCATCAAATTCCTACGAGAAAAATTTAAATTTATTAAAATTACAAAAGCACTAAAGTTTTAGCTGTAGAGACCATCTTACCTTAACTTCTCCTGCATCCAAAACCAAAATTCTATCCGAATCCATCACAGTGTGTAACCTATGCGCAATTGTTAGCACCGTGCATTTTTCAAATTTTTCGCGAATAGCGCGTTGAATTAGGCAGTCCGTTACGTGATCAACGGCGGCAGTGGCTTCATCCAAAACGAGGATGGTGCTTCTTCTCAAAATAGGCCCTAGCCAAGCAAATTAATTGTCGTTGTCCCACGCTGAAGTTTGAGCCATCCTCTGCTATCTTTTTATTAAACATATCATATCTTAACTTAATGGAACATTAACAGTGCACGAACATTTAGGGGAAATTATAATCTTTATAAACTTCTGTGTCTAGTCCGGCCGGGTATTCCTTCACGGTATCCGCCAAGTAACATTTAGGTGCAAAATTGGATTTTACAAACTAACTTTTGTTTACATTGTATTTTGCAAAAACACGATCATTTAATACCTTCTCTTGAGACTTGAATACACAGTCTATATTTTTGAGGACAGGAGCGTCATCCCCATATTTCATGACGACATTATTAAAAACAATTTCTCCCCTTGTTGGCCAAGTGCTGGGTGGTTTTGCATCTGTATGGAGTTTAAATGTACAAGCGAAAATGGTAAATAAAAATTTGGTACGCCTCCGCCCCCTTCGGAGATACTCATACCTGGTAAAGACTCCAAAGAAGCTTCAGGTTCAATATCAGCATATTCTTCAGCCCTTTCAACACTCACCATAAAATTTTCCACGTCTGCAGATCGTCGAACACCAAACTAAGACCAAGGTATGCCAAAACCATAAATTTATCTTATTTTCTATTAAAATCAGGGAGTATAAAATCAGTACCTGGAGTAATCCCATGAGTGACATCGCAGTTGCAAGGCTGAGACCAACTGCGGAACTGGAATCCTCTAAAATAAAGTATTAAAAATTCATTATTACGGCTTGACAACAGTAAAACTGCATATCTGTGCCTTTTAATTGGAAGACACAGGGCGTAGTGGGAATGCTACAACGTTAAAAAAGGTGTTATGTATAACGTTATTTGTAACAACAATGAAAACAATTTCCATCCAAAAGGCTTAAAGGGTTCTTATGATAATCTTACCAACATCTTCCATTAGGAGAAATGTAAACAAAATGACTCCAATGTACACAACGCACCACGAGTCCACCACAATTCCCAACCAACGTGCAGGAATTAGGAAAATAAACCAGGTTGCTTTAAAATACGTGATAAACGTTAAAAAGTTACATCTCATCAGTCAAGTCATCTCTATATATTTTCAATTAATGATCGGTATCTAATGAGCCACATTATTTGAACTTCCCGTTACCGGAATGAAGATCCTGATGTACATCAAATTGTTTCTCAAACTGGCTTTCCACTCCCATCGCGCGAATCGTTGTAAGACCGCAAATAGACGTACTTAAATGATTGAACACAGGGCCTCTTGCTTTAGAACGAAAACTGCACGTAATTGTTTACTCATTCATTAACCAATGCTGTTTTCAGGGCAAATTTATCATACTACGTGTCTATACCTATTCCTTCCAAACGCGCCACGCTACTAGCAGTTTTCAGGTAAAATTTCCGGATGAAAAAGAGAATGACAACCAAGAAGAAGGATGGTATCAACAGGTACGGAATGTTCACACTGATAATTGCCATAGCACCAATTACCTGGATCGAAGACTGTTAATATAGAAAGCATATTAAGACCTACATACCTTAATTGACCACCAATTTTAAGAACCACCATAAATATGTGAATGCACATTTTACCTCCACAGTATCAAACATTGACATCGGTAATGCTTCATCAATAATACCTGTTTTAATTTCAAGGTCAAATCAACATTTACTTGGTAAATTTACGATGTTGCTATTTTCCGTAAATTTAAGCTATTATTTCACATTTACCAACGTCCTTTGCAAACCGGTTTATTACTCGACCTGCAGGATTCATCTCAAAGAACCGCATGGGAGCTCGCATTACCCCTTGGAACAACCGACGATGCAGTTCAATGGAAGAATTGACACACATTTGCAGGAACGTGAAATTTCTTATCAAGTTCACGAAAAAAATTGCCCCAATAAGACCGCAATATATATAAATGTGGGTATTTTCACTCTCTTTATTATTGTCCTCTGAATTCATCCTGTTTTCAATAGTAGTCCTGCAAAAGTGAAAAGTGAGCATGTTACAATGACAATAACGCCTTGCTAATTCAAAATAGAAATTAAAAGACCTTTCCTTACCAATATTGCAACCACAAATCAAATCCGGAGAACAACGCCTGAGACAGAATAATTAGTAGAAGCAGGATAATTAACCCAATTATGGAAGCGTCCGCCGATATATACCTCCAGTACATGGCTGCCCCAATTTCTCCACTGACCATAGTTTCGTCATGCTGTTGGGGTGTTAAAGGCGTGGTTTCTCTACTGTCCGAACTGGAGCCCGATGAAAATACGCTACTTATTTTTTTCGGTTTTTTACACCGCGGTAATTTTGGACTAGAGCTGTAAAGTACCCATCAACGCAGGAATGATTAGTAAAGAAAATTAGTATATAATTTCGAAGGGATCCTTACAAATGGTTGTCCTCACTCTTTGCAGCTGTCGTAATGAAGCTCGTAACTTTTGACAATCATAGAATTGTCTTCCATTTCTATGTCCTCCGACATCAAAGAACCTCCCGCAGCCCACATCTCAATGAGACTCAAGGAAGGCCTTCCACGACCTTTGGAGGAGCCAGCTTTAACTCCTTTTATGCTTGCTTGGTTACTTTCATCATCATTTTCTTCCCAAGGTCCTTGCTCATCTAGGTGAAGCGCCTCTGCAAAATCTACGCCAAGGCTCAACAGTTCCTTGTAGTTACCTCTCGCTATTACTTTCCCTCGGCTTAACAAAATTATTTCGTGTGCGGGCTTCAAAAACTGGAGCTGATGAGTGACTAATATTTTCACCTTTTCCTTTAGGATTCCCATGACGCAGTTATCGAAGA
>JAHZNE010001842.1:0-22327 GCA_027744055.1 Callyntrura sp. NNG-2020
GCAGCAATAATGTTGACTACTGAGTGAGTAGTATTTTCATCGTCTGACATTATCAGGAGAGGAGAAAAAGTGAGTGAGAAATTTAAGTGCGAGTGAATGAATGCAAACTGCAAGTCAAACTCTTCCCCATTACACCCATCCAAAACGCCATGTTATGTGTCTGGTTGCAAACACTTTTAAACTTTGGCAGGTGAAGCTTTTATAAGTCAGCAAAGAAGACTGACACTCATCGGAAGGAATGTTTTATTGACGCAGCAGCAGCACTTTTAAAAGATATATATGGGAAAAGTTTTGTGCAGACCAAAGTAGAACAAAATATAGGTATGTAGATATTATGTTTTTGCGGTATATCTAATCTCGCATGCATGGCTGAATCTTGGATGAGAGGGGGGACTTTTCTATAGGAAAGAGACACAGACAGACATGGAGAGAGAGAACCTCATATAGCACACCACCGCTGCGACTAAATGAGAGACATTTCTGGTTTCAAAGAGGTGACACTCTTTTCTGTGTTCTTGTTGCTGGGTAAGATGTGGAGAGATAAAATAGCGGAAATCCTCGTACCAAAAAACTTTTGCAAACAAACTCATTCACTAATTCCGACAAGCAGTGAAGAGAAGAAGGAAAGCAGCAAACCACTCCATTATTATCATCAGCGCTATCACCATCATCATCCTACATGTCACGTCAACTTGGTACTAAGGCGAGAGGGACGCTATCAGGTAAATTTATTCTGGGTAGAGCGACTAGTTTACTACACAGGACATATATCATACGTCCTTCCATTTCTTCTAGCACTACTACTCCCATCGAGATAAATTCCCAAAAATAATCTCGGAAAAACATACAAGAGCTGGCTAATTTGAAGAGAGACAAGCATTGACATGCAAACAAGGCCAAAACCACTTCAGTTTAATTTGTACCAGGGCTACGCTGAATATTACACCAAAATAGTAGCCAGATTCCTTTTTGTAGCGGGGATAGAGATCCATACATCCATACTTGGATATTATCTATAGAGTGGTCATGGTGTAAATTTTTAGGCGAGTCAGTTCATGCAGACGGAGAGAGAGAGGGAACAAATTAAAGGAACAAACGGTAGCAAATGAAGGACTGACAATATGCAAGTTTGATTGAAGGTATCTACTACATCTACACGCTCATTTCCATTTCCCAACGCGACCGTGTACATATGTTGACGCCTTCTTGAAGTTTTTTTTATAATAATGGTATTTTAGTGAGGACTTGTGTTTCTGTGTGATTCGAGACAGGATAAGCAAATTCTTTAACATTTCACGCCCAGTTTGTTTGTACAAGAGAGCGTGTAATAACACACTACTCTACACAATCCAACTTGTTCCGTATTCAAAGCTTGAATTTTACTTCACTTTTCTGCTAAAAAGCTTTGATGTAATAAAGTTGGGTTGCACACGTTTCCAGTGTTTTCTGCTTACAAGCTTCATATTATGACACCCCCTCTCGCCCTAAACCTATTTGCCTGCATCAACAAAATTATAATACGATGCATATTTTTTTTATTTTGGCAAATTAGAAAAACCACGTAATACACAGGTTCAAAGCTTACCAATCCTTCAAAACAAAACCGTTTCATGTTTTGAGCGAGATACTACTACTGTTTGTGCAGTAAAAATTAAAAGATGCAGGATGTCTTTTTACAAACGGGTGCACACAAGCAGTGCACCATTATACCATTGGGGATTTTAAACAAACCGTATATTTGCATGCATCGCTGCTTTAAAATTGTCTGTTCATATCATCAATCAGCATTACGGTAACTGCTACACGCTTGCTTGGAGGAGTGCAGTGAACAAAAAAAAACAGCGCTTCGTTTTGTATAAGTTCGTTGTTCTCCTTTAAGCAATTAAATCAATTTCCCTTTTCCTTGAATAAGTAGGTGAGTGCTCAAGTAAGTCGATAAAGGTATGAAACGACAAAAATCCTTTTTGAATATCTGACTCTCTGCTCGTTGCACACACACACCGAACGATGCAGCTGCAGTTGCTAAACGGTACAGAGTGCACACACGTGCTCAACCGTGAACATTTGAAACCCCACCAGTTTTACTTTCTGTTCAATGTCAAACCGACCGATGATCGTAAATCATTCAATATTTAACATTATCTTAATGAGTAGCAATAATAAAAGATTATCTGATACAGATGCGCACAACGAAATTCTAGTTTTATGTAAAATGAACGCCAACATAGCAAGCGCCCTTTCGGGGAAAACATTTCCCTTTGCAGCAGTCTTGTTCAAGATAACTAACTACAAAAGCTGAAACGGCAGATACAAAGTTCATGGCCATTCCCTTCCATGTGTGTCTATTGACGGCAATGACATTCTGGCGGAGAGATTAATGGGTGGACAAGACAAAAATGATATCCTACCCTGGACAATGTCAGACCACTCAACCGGAAGAGTTTATACACAAAAATGTTTGCTTTTCGCTAATGGGGAAAATTGTTCAAAAGATGGAGAAACAGCGTTGGTAGTCAGAGATAGCAAACAAGAGAGAGAAAGAGAGAGGAGAGAGGTGACATTGTAATTGCCTTGCTCGGCATGACAAGAACGCAATTCCAACAATAACTTATTGTTATTACCTTTTTACTTGAAACATTTTGCTTTTTGGAAAACCTTGTCAGTTCCCCGTAATGGATGTAATGTAACTACAATCATATATCTTGTAAAAACAACGCCGTCCTATCAACAAAAGGCGACTGTTGGCAGAACGGAATGATAATGGAATGACAATAACAGAGAATGATGGATAACTGCACCACATTATTCTTGGCCCACCTCTAATGCAAATATCGCTGCCTTATACACTGTATCTACAAAAGCGTTTTACAGATATTAAGAAAGGTGATAGGTAATAATATCCCTGACAAAAAAACACAAGAATCCGACAGCCGACACAAAACACAGGGAGAACAAAGAGCTACTATCCATCCCTTTCCAACAATTACACACTCCCTAAGTTGATCTATAAATTCGAAAGACCACTGTCTGAGGTAATGGATTACTTTACTTACATAAAACGAATAATATGGTGCACTAATGCACTCTTGGTTTTTCTTCTTCTTTTTTTCTCTCTGGTACTTTTCAAATATAAACCACACACACGTACAACACACATTATACACTTTACTCCATTTTTTCCCCCTCAACCTCATCCGCTACACTGCTTGTTTTGCTTCACTGAATCAAATGAAGCCTGTGAAATTCACTAATGTAATTTGGTAATTTCCCCTTTAATGGCAAACAAACGTGCCAAACTTGCAGAAAAAGGCGACGACAGAGAGACAGAAAAAAGAGGAGAACAATTTCATCTGTCTCTCTTGTTCTACACCTTTAGTTTTACTGCTGCTACCGCCACCATCACCATTTTGCCATTTTTTTATTTTGAAAATGGATGGCTCAATGCATCATTCTTCTTTGCTGCGCAATGATATTTGTTAGTCTTGTCGTAATTGATCACCGTACAAACCGCCACTAAAACCAACAGCACATCATCATCATCATCATCATCATCATCATCATGAACAACATAGCAAATTATGGCATTCCTCTCTTTTTATGATATTCTGCGTTTTAAAACCAGTCTAAATATTACGTAGAAATAAGTGTGCAGCAATAACGAAATGAAAGGATGAAACCGTGTAAATATATTTGTAGTACATGATAATGGCGAGCTACACAGTAGAAAAATGCAGGCCTCGAACACTGGACTAATAATGGATGACACTAGTAGTGTAACAGCAACAATGCGTGATGACACTTTTTTCGAGAATCAGAGCAGAATAACGACAGAGAGAGGGAGAGATTGTATATAAAATCCTCCGCAACTTTCCGGCACAACACGTAACATAGTATCATACATGCTTTAACTATTACTGGGTTGAATTATTATTACATCGGAATCCGTTTAAACGTTACCACTCTGGTGTTGTGAGACCCAATTTATTGTGATGAAATAAAAAAGCAAACACACCACGAGCGGCCTAGCCCCGTTTCAGTTTTTGAAGCAGACCAGTAGTAGACGATGATGATGCTGATGATGACAGACCGAGAGAGAAACAGTGATGATGATGACATCAGTCTTTTTTGTCTGTATAATGTAGTATAACTACTAGTTATATAGTTAGCTACGCTTATTAGTCAGCTATAAATATCCATAAAAAAACAAACAGAAGAACAATAGGACACACACATACGCTTGATTAATGGTTCACAGAACAGTGGACGCTACACACACAGTATGTGCTACGCTGCGAAATGAGAGGACCTAAAACGGTACGTGAACGGGAACAGCAAGACACAAATAGAGAGAGACAGGATGACGTATAAAATGAATTCATAAAAAAGAAGAGTTCTACTATTTTTTATTGTCTCTTTTCTTCGCCATGCTATGACCGTCGCCGTTTGACGCTGCTGCTGCTGCTGTCATCATGGTATGCGGTCGTGATGATGGCCATTTTCCAATAAAACGGCTTCACTTATTGATTTTATTATTATTCGCGTTCTTTTTTTCGCAAAAAAGGCGCTACGCCTGATAAATGAAGCCCAAAAGAACCATGTAAATAGTTAAACTGTATAAAAGGTGTAAGGCACTACAACCAACTACTATTACTGCGTCTACCACTCACTTGATGATACGGATCTTTGGGCACACACCAGATAGATTAGCAATAGTGAACAGAAAAGAGAGAAGCCAATAAACCTTTTTGCAGACTTGACGTCGAAGCTCAGAAGTGCGAAAGAGAGAGAGAGATCCGAGAGGAGAGGAACAGAGAGGAAGGGGAAAAACTAACACAGCTATTTTTATTATTGCGATTTCGAATGCAAACGGCTGCAGCAGCAGCGTCAACAGAAGCAAAGTGTGAAACGTGACATGCATGACAGCTGAAAGAATTTAGGATAAAAACCGACTGTTCTCCCATCTTAAATTTTCTTCACTTTTTTTACCCTTACGAACAACTTACGTCTTCTTTTCCCTTCTACCCTGCCTGTCATCTCTCGTGTCTCCCAAAGAGAAGAGAGAGAGAAGTAGATTAGATGGTTGAATGCACGTAAAAATTAAACGCGTATTTCAGTAGAGTACCAAAAACGTGCACAAATCACGCATCTACCACTTTTCGGTACACCCACTGTACTCCTCTTAATTTTTTTTATTTCTTTGGACTTATGTATATATGCGAACCGAACGGTTTTGGCGGTGTGGTGGTGGTGCTGCTGCTGTTTCTGATGATGACGACTAGATGAAAAGAATATCTTTTTCTCCACTCACACACTCTGTACGGTAAATCCAAGGAAAGAAACCAAGTCTAAAATAACAACATTTATGACTTCTGCTGCGATGATTTGATGACTTCATGGTGCTACGATGATGAGATAAATGTGTTGTGATGAGATGAGGAGGAGGAGGAGAAGGAGGAAAAAAATAAAATAAAAACTCGCAATGTCTATGAATTAACGTGAAGAAGACGTCTTTGTTGTTTGTTTACAGTAACCAAAAGCGAAACTAAAGAGTACTAAACGTGAACGCGCCGTGAACCAAACCAAATCAAAATAGCGTTGCATTGTAAAATGAAAAATTATTACAGTGAACAAATAAAATTCGAAGTTGTACAAAAAATCAACTAGACACGGTACACATCATGTACACTTACACAAACATACCATTACAATTACAACAGTCATTCATTCATAATAAAAAATATGTTGCATCTTTTGGCTCTTTCTCTCTCTACGGTGGATCATCATTGGCAATTGGCATATTATCACGGTTGGCTGATAAAAAAAGCCTTCAAGGGGTAATAAACAGTAGATATTGTTTGATATGTGTTTTATGGTAAAATTTAAAATTCCTCATTGAATGTGTAGAGAGAGATGAGATGAACAAAATGTCATAAAACTTTACATATATCGTAATGATTTACCATTCGCGGTATGAGCCAAGCCAAATTTGTAAATAAGTAGGTACAATAAAAATTTTCCTATAAATTGAAATCTGTTTTACGGTTTCATGAAATGGGCACACTACTATCAAAACCGAGAGTCAAGCGTCAAGCCGAGTCTGGTCCCACACCTTGAAAGATTATACCCTCCTAGAAGATACGGCCTACAAGACGGCAAAGCTAAATCGTCACCGGTCGGTAAAAAAGGAAGGTAAAGAAAGAGGTGATGACTTATCATAAATCATTCCATAATATGCCGTCTAGCCCACGACGACGACGACTTGTTATCCTTATTTGCGTCATTGTCACCTACGCTTATAATATTCATAATATATATTGTTTGTTTTGTCAAAGAAAATCTAGCTCTTTGTATTTGTATTCATCTCATCTCATCACCGAGACAGTCAGAGAAACGACGTGTACTGTAATTTGCACCATAGGAAGCTGAAACAGTTAATAGTTAAAAAATATTTATGAGCTCACGAAATGTGACATGTTTCACAGATTGGAGGAGAGACAACAATTTGGATTCAAAAATTAACAATATGAAGTCTTTACAATGTAAGAATTTGCAATTTACACGATGAAATGTAATATTGTGAGACGTGACAGGTATGCATTTTACGAGTTACTACTAGTACTACCGCTGTCACATTTAAAATTTAAATTAATGTGGGGGGTGAGTCATGCAGGGAGTCACGTCATTTTGTACTGTGTGAGTCGGAGGTCAAGTTCAAAGTTGTATAGTGCTAAAGTTTATGGGAATTTTTGAATTTTAAACCCTACACCGACGCACACGGGGTAACAACTGCCGCCGCTGTGTGCCTAGTAATTCTATTCTTCCAGAACAACAATGATCACATTTCTCTTGAACTTCTTTAGGATGACTGACAGTGCAATTGTGTGATTTTTGCAAATGACAAACCCATAATGTTTTCGTCTCGAAATTTGGCATTTACAAGCATTTGCTTCAGAATGAACAACGAAGCACACAAAACAAATAAAAGGCGGTACGATGTATATTTTCGTTCACGCAAAACAATGAACTAAAAGATCTACCAGCAAAAAGATGTTTTATTTGCTAATTTTGTTAGCTACTAACCTTCTAGTTTCCGACGCTTCTTGTTTTCCCCAAATAGAAAGTATTTAATGTTGGCTAATTGAAACGCAGTAGCCATGTTCTGATGCAGAGGAGGGTAATTTGTTCAAAATTCTAGAATTGTCACCACTAACACAACGAAAAATGCTTATTTTGTCCGACACAACCCGTTATGTTGAATATCACGTGTTGCATAATAATGTTGAAAATTTAAGTACAGTGCAAAGAGTCATGCGTAAATTAAAGTCGGAAATGACATGTCACGTCGTCGTCACGTAATCGCTGCGTGCACTGAAATGTTGTCACGAATACAGTACAGTTGCCCGCTACATTACAGTTCCTTCAGAAAACAATAACTTTTCGTCACTACAAGGAGCCTGAAGGTTGTGGTAGTAGTAGTGCACTAGAATAGAATCCATATAGAGGTCCTAAAAATGATGAAAGAAAGTGGATCCAAAGGACTTTTTATTGTGTGAACAATTTCTACAAAACTACATACAACGTCGAATGTTAAAACGTGCTAATTTACAAATGTCGCCGATCTAAATCCTAAAATTGAAGTTACATATAACTGCACATTTCTCCATTAAAATGATTTTCCCCCTAACACGAACTACTTTTGACGACGTCGGTGATGGAATTAATGTCGAAGAACTCAGAGAAACACCAACCCACCGGAAAAAATGTCTGCAAATCCTCCGACCGCAACCCACAAAATTGATCTTTAGTTATCATCTCTCTAATTTCTAGCTCTAATCTCATCTGCATCTCTTCTCCCCAAAACCTAAATATAAAACTCACAACAATCAATTAGATCAAATTAGAATACACTTTTCCGGCTGACAATTTACATCGTTTTGCATTTTCCCCATTGTGTTTGTGTACACGTAAACGGCTGCTGCGTCATTCAACTGAATATAATTTTAACTTTTGTTATGTTTCTTTCCATCTTTTTGTGGAAGAAACGAACCTGTTTGCAGTTGTAAACATTGTACACAACGAGTACAATAGCAGCTCCCACTCCCACCCACCACTTCCGATGATGCGTGCCTATTCACAAATCATAAACACGTAAAATTATTTTAAAATTTTCCGTCAAATAGTTCCACATCGTCAAACCTCACGTAAGCACAAAGTCAATGTTTCTTTTTTTCGTTTACACGCATTTGCGTGTTTCTGATTGCACACACAGAAAAAATCTATTTCGAAGACACCCAGTCTTCAGGTTGTGCGCGCTTTACAATTTGCATAGATTCAAATTTTTCATTACCGCTAAATATAAATTAGCCTTTTTGTTATCCTCTCTCTCTCTCTCTCTCTCTGTCTACTAATGATAAAATACAGTGTGGTGGGTGGTGCTTGGCTTTTGTACTACTTGTATGTATATTTGTGACTGTACAAAGATGTTTTTTATTTTCTGTGTCTATGTGTATTATGTACGTATCCCAAGTGCACAGTTGTGTGTAAATTGCACAATTGTTGCATAACGTCATAAAATGCCACAGTCAATTAGTCATGCAAACACGCATTAATAATAGGCCGGCAATTTGCGTCGTGGTTAAGTGGAAAATGCTTGAAAATATAAAATGTATTTAGTCAAGCAGAGACACGAAAATAAGGCAACCAACTTTTGGTTGACTGACATCTCTCGAGCTCTCATTTATTTTGCATTGATTCCAAGAGCTACAATAATCAAGATAAAAATACGCACACGCAAATGTCTGCGTTCGGACGATGGCGATGTTATCACGCTTGACTTTATTCGAGGTATAACTTTGACATGACTATAATTTGACTATATTTGATTATAACATTTTTATGGTGCAGACAACGCAGCCCTGCGTCTGCATAGATTGAGAGAGGTTGTATCCTTAATATTAACTGCAATTAAATTTACCTCACCTTTTACAAAGATCAGCTGGCGCGTCTGTAACCTCCTCATGAAAAGCCATCATCATTATTCATTATAAACATCTTCAACATTTCTTATTTTTCATCAATAAATCATTACATGCTTATTACTGTCTTCATTTCCGAACATTCCAAAACGTGTCGTCATTGTACTGCCCCAATCATCATTATTCATTATAAACATCTTCAACATTTCTTATTTTTCATCAATAAATCATTACATGCTTATTACTGTCTTCATTTCCGAACATTCCAAAACGTGTCGTCATTGTACTGCCCAAGTGTTACAACTTTACTTTGTGTCTACACAGCCATTTTGTTTAATCTCAAAATATGAGTAAATTGCATCTCTCTAAACAACTTTAAAAAATTGTATATACCACTCGACTTTGATTTGTTTCGACTTATACGTACACACACATGTCGCGCCTCCGTCAACAAGGATCCTTCAACAACTCTACAAGACATCTTGTTTTTATTTCTTATCTTCCTAAGAACCTGCACTGCACGCTGCATCGTCAAATCCTTCAAGTTCGTGTTACACTGCATTAAATACCCTCTGGACTTGACTCATCATAACAAACTCGGCATGCAACAACAGAGTGCACTGCACACCAAACAAGATATAAATCTCGTCATATTTTTTTCCTCTCGAGACTACTTTTTCACAGGTACACACACATTAGTGAACGTATGGATACCAACTAATTTTTTATGAATAATTCACATTATTTGATAAATGATGCATTTAGCAGACAACAGAACCCATAAATAAATCTAATGCTCTACCTGTTTTTATTAACTCCCTCTCTCTGTATTGTTCGTCTTACATCCATAATAGTAATAGGATCTTCCTAACTTGCAGTCACGAAGACATATACACCAGAGACGCCAACTCCATTCACGACACTTTTGTCCTGACAAGTCGTCCCAACCATTTTACTTAATGTACCATGCCTCTCCTCCCCCTTCTCCTCTCGTTTTTTCTTCAGTTTGTCAACTTGCGTGCACTGAGCCTCTTAAAAACTTTACAAGATAATCATTGTTCTGACACTTCAGTACTAGTTGTGAAGACCGAGCAACAAGTAACAAAAAAGTTCAAGAGAGTTCATATATTTCTTTCATCTTTAAGCTTTTCATAGTTCACACTTATGGTATGTGTGTGTGAGTGTATTTACTTTATAGAGGATGTGGGCATGTATCCACCATCATGAATGAACCCCTATTGTATTGATATCTAAATGGTTTTTCTTCATCGTCACGTAAATGCTATCTAAAATGCAAACAGTTTTTAAAATTATTATTAATGCTAATATGCTTATTACTATTATCATCATCCACACAACATTATTACGAATTACGAATCCCCTGATATTTTACCTCTCTATAATACTATAGAGAACTACTAATACTACCCATTTCTTGGCAAGCTAATTTATTGTTCAAAAAGCGCAGTATCTGCGGAACCGAGGTAGTTTCAGCCTTGCTAGCAGCTTTAGTTGCTGCCCCGTATCTTTCGCCTTTATGATGAAAACAACCTGTCAGTTTATAAAAAAAAATAATAATATGACAAGCCGAAGTGGAACAGCCATAAACCGTTTTTTGATAACTTACAAGCTTGTGAACAAATTTACCAGAAGTGGTGGTGATTGTAATGGCCACTCGCGCCGCTCTATTGTTAGATTACTTTGTTGTTGTAACAAAAAAGGAAAACTTTCCAATTTTTTATTATTAAAGAGTTTCATTTCATACGCGTCTACGCGTATCCAACAGTGCCTTGCGCGCGCCGCGTTAGCGTACACACACACATAACGGCAAATATTATTAAGAAAATATTACTGCAAAATTAATATCGTTTGGGGCTGTTGTTGTATTTATTTTTTGCCTAGTAATACATAATAGACGTTGTGATTATGTTGTTATTATTGTACGTTGTATGATTGTTATTATTCAACGTCAAACGATTGGCATTGTCGACAGCGGACCGTTGAAGAGCGGCTCAGCTTCGTACAAGAAAAATAGTGTGGATTATATAATCACTACCAACATCAATATCACCCAAGCTTATCGAACATCCGCTCCTAACCTTCAACCAACCTCGCCCAACACTTGCACTTTTTACGTAATAATCCATCCTACCAACAAAGTAAGTAATTACACTAAACTGCATAGTTAAGCTCCTTCAACAACCTATAACTACCATCACAAGAGGATACACCACCCCCACCATCACTGCTGTTGTAACCCCATCCAACATGACTTTTTTAAATAATAATAATAATAAGTTTCAAGTATTTAATATGCAGGCCAACGAACGCGTCTGCATAACAATACGAAGGGCTTAATTAAATTAAAATTTACTTCCACAATCGCATTTAAAAATCTCATCAGTATTTTTAATCGCTTCTTTAATGCCCTTTAGGTTAAACTCTTTTCTATTTCTTCGTTTTTTTACTAGCCCCAAGGGGAGCATTGTTATATAACGCTGAAAAATTAATTGCGACAAGAATTAGATATATCTACAAAAGACATATTATTCTTCCATTTGAAATTTGGAATGAGGATTTTCTTTTATGTAAATAAAAGTCGGTCATTGAACAAATGTGCAATGATTTTGACTACTATAATAAGTGCTGCTTTTGCGTTCTTTGTTACATCAAAAACTACTATTGCCTTTGAGTATGAGTGTGTCTATGTTGCGTGCCTATGTGGCGGTGGAGTGTGCAGGAATCTCTAATTTATTGTCTTCCGTGAAATCCTGATGAGTTATGTGAAGTCTACACATGGTGAACAACAGAGAACTAATACGAATATAAAGGATTACAATTACATGCACAAATATGTGCACACAGAAACACATAACACGAGCGAGACGACGAGAACACATTTTCACTTTTCTCTGCTGATGCCCCTTTTGTGTGTGAAGCTGCAGAGAGTTGAATGCCAACTTTTTTTCATTCATTCATTCATTCCACCATCAAAAACTATTTATAATTCTTTGTATAATCGCTCGCTACAGGCTACCACTCGGCAGTACAGTTAGTAGCGTAATCAGATTATGTATGATTAAAATACTTTACTGATGGAAGTGCATGATAAAATGGAAAGAGACGCTTTTGTTCAGAAGCTTCTTTTCGCAAATCATAAATTAGTCTTGAAAGCTTTCTGCTGAAACTGCATTGTAGATGCGATGCGGATCATAAATGTCGCATTCATAGAAAATCTGAAAATTCGTAATCGTTTCCTGTGCCAGAATCTCTGTTCTTCCCCTGCCTGCGTCTACCAATGCAATACTACACGCCTCGTGTGCGGATATTCTTAGATCACACCAGCGCCGCACCTGACTGTGCGATGGTGATGATAACAGAGAACAAGACATAAAAGTTTTATAAATCGCTCATTAACCGGATCTAATTAAAAGGTAATTAGTAATTAAGCAGTTCTGCCAACAGGGAATCTGCTTATCGTTCAAATTGAAAAGTGCAAAACGATACCTTGTACACACTAGGTATCCCGTCGTCATTCGTTTTGTAATAATGACGACGACGATGAGGATGATGACGTCGATAACTGCCAACAGTTCAAGGATTGTATTTCCTTGCATGCCATCATCATTTTCCTCAATAATACCCTTCTTTCCCCATTCTACCAACTACTACGCCTCAACTGATACGAGACAAAGTGTAAAACGTTACAGCGATGATGATAACGATGTTGATCGAATGATTCATCCTCATGTCGTTGAGGAACTTCTATGCGCACAATAACATACATAACGACATCGACAAATACTCATAATCTCAATTGCATGTGTGTATTTCTTCCACCATGTTACCATTTTAGAATATTTACGACGATACGACGATATATAATAATAATAATAACCGTTCACTTCACAGCAATCAGCTTGATTCTGGGCTGTTTGTTATTGTGAAGTTGTCTCAAACTTTCTTCAAATTAACTATTCACGGTAATAATACCCCACATAAAGATTCTAACTAAATACCAATGTACATTTCTTTGACACATATATACACATTTAATGTTCTTATTTTTATGTGCGCAGGTTAATGTCCACATAAAATCCAACAAATAATCCATTTTTCTCTACCTTGTTTACTCTCAATACAATCAATACCTACCTACACGCCAGAGCAGAGATAGGACATCAAAACATGTTTTGATGTGTTTTGATTCAGGTAAGACATACCGGTGCTTTATTCGATAATAATCGTCATTCTTATTTTCTTCCTTTTTATAACGTCGTATTTTTTACGTTGTTATTATTTCTATACACACAACACTAACTTCGATGACATTAGAAAATTAGAAAGGACGTTACTGTAGTTAGGTTGTATACCTCTATATTTAGAAGAACTACATACTGGTACTACTGTAGTCGCACAAAAGACGAAAATAATGTACAAAAATAGCAGCAGCAACTGTACAAAACGAGAGATACATTATTATACAACTGCATACTCACGTTTAACAATAAAAACTCGTAATAATTACCACAATAAAAATTCTATATGACTCTTTACTACCAACTACTCTCTCTCCTGCAATTTCCCCATTGTCTCCACTCCTACACACAAGTCAAGTACAGAGGTGCAACACTGCAACCGTGCAAAAATAAAATTAAAAAAAAAAACTGTGAAAGAAAACGCAAAAAATAACAACAACTACCACTACTAGATCAACTCGCACAAAACTTAATCCACTTTTCTGTTAAAACATAAATGTGAAACTGTTCTATCAAGTGTGTATCTACACTTTTAACATAACAGCACAGCTGTTGATGTTAGTGTACCACCTCCATGAGCCGGTCGTGTCATAGATCCATCATCATTACGAATATCGTCATTATTACGATTATTACGAATGTTCTCTTCCATTATTATTGCGATGTCTCATCTCAATAAACAAAATGCAAACTACGCACCGCTGTTGTCGTGTGCATTGATGTTGGTTGATACTATTTTTTACATTTTCCTATCTTTTCACTATTTTCACATGAAAAGCAGTAATGATGAGTGACACATATGTATATTACTATGTTCTCTGCTTAGTTTTTACGATGAGTGTGTGTGTGTAGTTCGCAAACGACAAATTACTTTACTACAACCTGCTAGTCAGTTGGTTCGTTAGTTGGTGCACATGTAAGATAATACGACAACGACGATGATGGCAATTATCGAATATGTTATCTGTCATGTAGAGAGAGAGAGAGGGAGAGAGCGCGTATGAATGGAAAGATTCGTTTAACATTCCTGTCATAGTTAGCTCTGCTTATTGGTATGGCGCTCTATATCTGCGTATATCTCCAAGTAAAAACATACCCGTTACGAAGAAATTATTGGTCTATTATGCATTTGAATAGCTTCATTTTATTATGCATTTTATCCTTGTTTCATTTCCCTCACTTATGATTACACTCCTGTGTACACTTAGATTGTGTGGGTGCGTGTATGAGTGGCACATCATACAACAACGAGAAATAAAGAACTACATACACACACACTAGACTGCTGGTAATTACACACAGACAGAGACAGAACAGAAGCATATATCGTCAAACAACATCAATGTCATTATTTAAAATTATTTAAAGCAGAACACACAGAGCAGAGAGAGAGAGAGAGAGAGAGTGAGAGAGAGAATCGTGATAAATAGAACATAAGGAGGAGGAGGAACGTCAAATGTCGTGCAATTTTCATAACATGTACTACATCTCTGCAGACTCGAACACTCAAAACTGTCTTTTTTTAAACGCAGTGCCACTACCACTACCACCGTCACATCTTAGCCTAGTTCATTTGCCTGAATTCATTTACGTGAATGAAACAACTACACTGTTCGCTTTACTTGTCTTGCAACTACTCACTTTCTGGCGATGATGCATTCGAAATAATTTTTCTGCTGCCAGAGAATAGTGCGGGAATACGAATCTCGATCTCTCGGTGGTGAAAAATGTTACACAAAAAATATACGATTGCTCAACTGGGTAACAGACTGCAAGAAAAGGATCGGATGGTTGAAGTTTGATGGGATACTTGAAAAAAAAATTGTTCCAATTTTTTGTCGTCTCGTCTCCCCTTGCAAAATGAAAAAGTTGAGTTATAAGGAAAATTTGAAATGTGCTGTTATAATTATGGTACACGCTTTACCCTACCAGGGTTGAAGGTGGTGGTAAGTGTATTTTGTACTTTATACGAAAAGCAAAACAAAAAATAACGCAGCAAATGCGAATGATGATAATGGTATCAGACTTCATTAATCACACCCTATGATACAAGATTATAACGATGTTTGAGTTTTAAAGCACGTCTCTACGTACAGATTTCTTTTACTTGAAACATCACACTTTTTCTTCTGTAATTTCTCATCATGAACATCGTTCTTCTGTGTATTATCTTATCATCATCATTCAGTGCAGTAGTGCGTTGGGCTACTAACTCTATTAAAAATAACAACGAAATAAACAACTTCTTACATTTCTCTCTCTCTCTTTCCCTTTGTTTGTATTTATGAATAAAGTGCAAAAAACTTAAATTATCGTTTTAACTTAATGGGGTTTCCATTCTGCTCAATGACTTCATTTTATATAAACCACACGTATTGGTAACAACATCACTCATATCGAGTAATACTAACTACCAGCACGACTACACCACTGTAAACTTTTGCTCTTACTTTTATGACTTATTTTTATTGCCGCAATGCACACTGCCGCAGTTAAAAATCTCATTAATCCGTCGGATGTACACGTATAGGATTCGATTTCGTTTGATTTCTGTACGTAGCGAGTAAAACAGTATTATTTTATAGTATTAACTCAAACATGGGGACTTTGACGTTCTTTCCTAGGATAAGAAATGGTTTATATGTATGTAACTGCATGTGTTTTGTTTTACGAACTTGCGGGGTTTCATTCATTACGTTTTGTTTTTTTGTGGTAATACTCATTTATCATGTAGGAGTAGAGATATTATTGCTTTTTGAAAGGATTACATCCGACTAACCACTCTGACCGATCCCACTTCATTTGACCAACGCAGTAAAAAAAATTGTTACAGAACTGCACATTTAATCTTTTTGATGGCTTAGCTGCCGTATATCCACTATTTATCCTCGTAACAGATCAGGAAGGGGGATAAAAGGGGTAGCACGTATAGTATTTTATTTAATTTATTGTTTTTACCATCGCATCGAAGGATCAAAATAGCATAAAAGGAAAAAGGGACACAGCGAGAAGAAGTAAATGTGTTTTCTTACATTGTTGTACGGCATCTCTTCAGCTACACAAAATATCGATGATAATAATAACAAAGAGATAATGTCTTTTTGATACGACGAGGTATAAAATGTAGAGTGTGTGTGTGTATGTGTGTAGCTATACGCAGGACGACGTAGGTAGCTCATCTGTGCACTTGGTTGATTTTTAATGAGGTGAGAGTTTTACCACCACTGTTGCTGCTACTACTTACTCTGAGGATACAATAAATTATTAACAAAGGCGTGCTAAGAAAAGAAGGGAAAAGCTATCAAAATTAATGGCGTTATATTTATGTCATCACTATCACGTTGTAAAAATGCGAGGGTTACGTTTCCATTCCGGTTTATAGCTAAAATATTAAATTAAATTACACACACGGCCGTTAATTCAAGTATACTCTAGACGGTTGTAACTGGTCAGACACTAAATGCGTGACCTATTTACGTCTCCTCAAGTCTGCCCATCACCGGCTATTAAAATATTAAAAATTAATAACACGTAACGACGACGGGCTAGCGATAATTTCACACAAAATTTATTTTCGTAGTTAGACAGCAACAGCGAAAGGGAAACTAATCAATATGTTTAGACTGTTATCTAGCACGGTTTAATTTCCCACTAAAATAATGATGGATGAATTAACAACGCCAAATAACTGCCTGTGGCTAAATATTTAATATGATGATTGTCAGTGACAGCAGAAAACAAGACATGTACACATACACTCCACATGTACGTAAATTTTTGTGTGCGCTACCCATTTCCTACCTATTTCGTAATTTTTTTTATAACGGCAGGTGTAAACGTCCCGTCCCTTAAAACTGTCGTTTACCAATCCCATTTTGTACTTCCCCACTTCCTTCCTATTTGTCATCTTTGATGACCGAGTTAGTCATATCATCTGTACTCCTTATGTACATATCTATATAATCATCGCTACTTTTGGACATCACAAGAATGCTTACCGTTTAACTTTCAGCAAGTCATGTCACACACGTGTACCTACTACCTACATCCTCGTAAGATACACATTGTCACCAAAGTACACAAACGAGAAGGGAACCATCTCGCCATTTCCCATCGTCGCCATCATCATCGTCATCATCAGTAGCATTACTCACCTGTCACTACTGTCACGCTGGCTATATTTAAACTCTCCTATAAACTCATTTCATATTGTCATCAAACTTTTTCCTCTCTGCAGTTTGCGCGTCTAAAGTACCTCTAAAAAGTTTTGAAATTATTGTCATGATTTCGCTGACGACGATGATCATCATCATCATCATCTTGCTGGCGACGACAACGCAACACGGAGTGGTGATGAGTTGTTGTAAGAGTGCTTGAATATTTGACAAAGACAAAGGAACATAATATTTACTCTTTTTATGTCTATTTATATTTGCCTACTTGTCTACCTACTTCATTTCCTCTTATTTATTACAACAAACCACCGCAGCAGAAACGTTTATATACAGAGAAGGCCTAAAACAGTTCACAGAGCACACACACAAACACAAACACCTTCTCTTCTTTCCCTTTCGTTTGTGTTTTTGTTTGCAAAAGGAAAACATTTATTACCTACCTGCTTGCCTTGCTTAATGACTGCTCATTTCATGCTCGCTCACAAATATATAATAATATGTATTATGCATGCATTCTATTAAAACAACGAGAGAAGCCTTCCTCTTCCTTCCTCCTTTTTTCAGGTTGACACTTCAAAAGAAGCGCGTCAACAACAACGACAACACACACCATCACCATACCACATTGACATAGCCAACAGCAGGGCTGCTGATAATGATGATGATGATGGCACTATATAGTGGTAAAAAAAACTTTTCAAGCGTTTATTGTCACATTTTATCATATTAAAGTCTAGTTTACTTAAAAGCGTGCAAAGTGCTTGTGTAACTTCATCTCTTCTCCCTTCCTCGCCTGTTTTCTCGTGTAACACGCCTTTTTCTGCCTTGCCTCCAAAACCAAACTTCCCTGTGTACCATATAAAAGTAGGGACACTTGTCTTATTTAATCATCCTCATTTATCCTCTGTATTGTGTGACTAAGCCAATAAATGCTTAGCTTAAAAACAGATGAAAAAAGTACATTCATAAAAAATATGATGCCATTATTACACACACACAGTGACGACATCAACCCGCATCGTGAACAAGGAGAACATTTATACGCGTTTTTTATTTTTTGAGCTGCTCATATAAAATTTCATTTTGAACTTCTCTCTCTGTCTCTCTCTCTCTCTCTCTCCTACTCTCAGTTTACTTCACGTTTCATTGAACTCACCTCATCCCTGCCTGCATGCATCCAGTTGCCCCATCTGCATATACCCAGAAAGTTGCTCCTTACTTTTTTTATCCACAGAAATGCCCCACCAGAACAACAATGCGATTCAATTGCATCTTGTCATGTCAATGTTCGTTTTAACTTGATTGCTTTATTTATTAAAAAAAAGTATAAAGACGCACACGCCAGCACAATAATAATAGTTTTCTTTTAAGTGCTGTTGTTGTTGTTGTATGCAATGCTTATGTATAATAAAGAAGTGCACCAGTAGGAAAAAACAAAAGCTGAACGTCATCATCATCATCACCATCCTCATGATGACATACTCGCAAACATACATGTGCATCACAACTTGTTGTAGCGTGTGACAACTTGTCACAAGCACATTTTGCCNGCTTATGTATAATAAAGAAGTGCACCAGTAGGAAAAAACAAAAGCTGAACGTCATCATCATCATCACCATCCTCATGATGACATACTCGCAAACCAACATGCAGAGTACTCGTACACACTTTATATCCGTTCCTTTTTGCTCGCATTCCTTCCCATGATGGACCAAACGGAGGAACAGCGAAGAAAAAAGGGGAGGAATGAGAAGTGTTACGCATTCCTTTACATAACATAATAACAACCTACCTCAAATCACAAATAAATAGGATGTTATAAAATGGGCGAATATTATTTGCACAACGTTTAACATCGCCATTGTAAATTATACTTACTCTCCTCTTTTATTATTTAATTTACTGTCACGTACAGTTTCATTCACCCACCATCATCATCATCCCCACATTATCGTGAGCATCGTCAAAATCGACATTGGCTATCACGTTTTTTTTCTTCGCTGTTGTTTTTTTACACTCGTTCCAATTATACGAGTCATATAATCACAGTATCACAGCTGCTGTCTTATAACACGTATAAAAATAGCATTCCTTTCGTAATAAAAAGACTATTCCATATTCTGTGGTACCTACTATCAGCCACGTTGGAAGAATAAACCTAGAATTACGGAGCCCCCACACCACATAAGGTGATGGTGCTATATCATCATCATCCTCGTGAACATTAGCAAATGTACAGGGTTTCTACCTTACACACTATTTCAACTAAATATAACTTTTAGTCAGATTGAATAATATCAGCCTGGGTAGATCCATATCGTGTTATATCATTTCTTTTTTATCCTGAGAAAATTCCCAGGAGGTATTGTTATTACTGCATATCTTGCACATTAAAATTGATGATCATCATCGTTGTTTCAACAACTTTGATAGAACACAGACGCGCACGATATTTTACTTGTAGAGAGAGAGATGTAAACGGTTAATGTTCTAGGTATATTTTTACTGCGAAGCTCTCCAGGTCAAATCCTATACCCATCAATACGTAACGGCTGTGGTGTATGTATATACCTACCGCTCTATTCATTAAGTACGTTTTTGCCACATCGTCTGTCTTCTATGCTGGCGCTGACATCACTCTTTGGAGGAGGATCACTTTGATTGCCGAAAAGAGGGAAACACAGACAACGCAGAATGAGAATCGAGAGTAGTGTGAGCTTTGGCATTAATAAAGAAAATAATTTAAGCCAACTTCTTTGAAGCTTGCATTGAGTGGCTATATCTGATTTAAGACATGTATGGAGTTCCAAGAGCACTTACGAGAAGAGTTTTGTTATTTTCCCGAATTCGCGAGTCGTATCGTCGTAACACACATATTCCCCTTTTCTACCACGGCTAACCAAGGAGAACAGCGACAAAGGGGTTGTATAATGCATATAGAAACAGGTCGGAACGTACATTTCAATAAGCAAGTCAAGTTTACAAGCATTCTCGAATTAAGTCAACAATATTTCCAGTAAAGCTCTATACAGCCTCGTAATTTCATTAAAATCAACCGAAGCATAATATGGAGAGTACTCGGAAGAATCAGTATGACAGGAGCCTATTGTAATCTGATCTGGTAATACTCGAAAGAGGAATTAAATGTCAGGAGTCATGACGTAAATGTCTGCCTAAATAGAGAGGTACTTGTTAATTTTTGTTATGGTTTAGCTCTATTCATTTGTCGCGAATAAAAAGGGTTGAGCTAAAACAGGCATTCTTGACATTTTCGCCAGTGTTTTTGTACGAGAGTCAGTCTGAATCCAGCTTTTATTACCATACACACTCGATTTGTATAGAAAATAGGAAAAGGGGAACTCCATCTATAAAAGAGGAAATTGCAAATGGACGTGTATCCCCGTTTGATGATGATGATGATTTACGATTTAAAGGGGTTCATACACTGGAAAATTATCGAAGTTCATTTTCTAGCACAAACAGAGGAAAAGTAATTCATTAAAGTTTGATAGTTAAAAGTTTTTTGCCTGAAAACAGTTGTGAGTGGACGTAATTCTCACAAAATAAATTATTTCGTTCAACAAAGAAGTTCACAGGAAACTGGGAGATGAAAGCAACAACAACGAGGACACACACACACACACACACACACTTCTTGTGTCTCTCTTGGTTTATGTGTGTATGGCTGTGTTTGTGTATAAACTTTCCCTACATTAAATTAAAAAGCTCTCTTGATTAACAAACTTGCCGTAAGTGTGGGCACTTGTGTGAGTGCACGCATCAAAAGTTTTAATTAAGCATACTCTCTATGAATTCCTTGTTATGCTGAATTTGTATTTACAGAATTTCAGCGTGCAAAATAATATTAATAATAATATGTATTTAGAATTTGCAAATTATTACTCCCGTCAAGATACATATATTATGTGAATACTGGCAAACGAAATACTGCGCCATGGCTGGCAAAAAAACCGGCTCCGGGTCACAGACTGCCGCAAGTGTGAGACGGGTTAATCTCAAACGTATACACAGAGGGGCAATACATAACATTTCCATCCAATAATATCCAACCGGTCTTTAATTAAGATAGGATAATAGTCAGCAGTAAACTTTTAAGCTAGATGATTGATTACAGTAGTGCACGTTATATTTTATTTTAATGTTCTCATAATTTTAAGCATTTCTACCCCGTGTGTCAGACTACAAAATCCCGATTTCGTGATGTAACCGAATGTTGTGTGTGCGGATCACTTTGCTTATCAACGAACTCACGACCGAGCTGACCGTCACTACGTCGTTATTTAATAATATGCTGTGTATCATTGTTATAGATTGCTAATGTTGAAAAGTTGACGTCTGACGTCTGTATCTTTATGATAGGACGTTTTCTCCAAATAATAACAAACCTACAGGATTTCAGGATATTTCACACGCGAAATGGAAGACCGAAAGGGTAAACGCGAAAGCGAAACTGACAATGGGTGTACCTCCCAGTGAAATGGTCCGATCGTCTTGAAACAAAAAGCATGTCCAATTCCCTTTTAATCGCGATATGCTCACACGATTTGATTTGGTGATAATTTAAATGCCTCATTCAAACATGGGCTGTTTAGTTTAAATGGTAATGAGTAGCACAAAATGCTAAACAGAGATTAATGCGAATTTCTTTCGTTATCTTATAAAATTTTCTAATAAAAATTATTTGCTTTTGGACACGCTCTTCCCGATATTTTTTGTTCCGAGACGATCGGACGATTTCACTATGAGGTGCTTCCATTGTCAGTCAGGGCCCCACGGCTGCTCTTAGCCGTCCCACGGCTACACAATTTTCGGCTAGTACTGGCCGTGCGGCTACTACAAGCCGTGGTGCACGGCTGCTGGTAGCTGTGAGACGGCCACTGTCAGCTTTTGAGTGAT
>JAHZNE010001843.1:0-18499 GCA_027744055.1 Callyntrura sp. NNG-2020
AAAAATTCAGCTAGATTTGTACTAAATTTACGCAAATACGACTCCATCTCATCAGAAATTAATCTTAAACTAGAATGGCTAATGTGCAAGGGAATCTATGAATATAACACTATGGTATTTATGTACAAAATTTTAGGGAGTAGAGAGAATGACTTTTACTACAATTACTTGAACTTTACATCCAAAGAAAATTGCTCAACCCGCTCACAACGCTACCTTACACCAGTATCACAACCCAACACTAGCTGGGGACAGTACACGTTCAAGTTTAATGCCGTTAACTTTTTTCTCAAACTGCCTGATTATGTTAAGAAGAACTTAAACACTTCGTATAGTTTAAAAAAAGCATGCTTCTCATATGTATTAACAAAACAAATTGATGAAACTTTCGAATATTATGACTCACCCGATTTGTCATCATGTATTGATTATGTCATTCAAGCTAACAAAACCTGATCTTTTTTTTTCTTTCTCTTTTTTCTTCTTCCTTCTGCCAATATAAAACTGTAAATAATAAACCAATTTTTGTATACTACAGGCAGTAACCAATCATAATTTTAAAGGTCAATGCTAACTACTTCTACTTATTTTATGTGTATATAAACGTATGTATTCAATATGTCCCTGGTGTAACTTACCACTATTTAATTGTGGGTTCCAACTGTGACAATAAACAATTAATTATTAAGTACCCGACCGAACATCCAAATTTTGTAGCAATGTTTTTTCTGTAGCATAACCTTAAGTACTTTTGACACGTTTTGCTTTACCTACTTTATTAGAGCTGCACATATTTATCAAAAATATTTTCACTTAATTTTTCTACTTGTATCCCAATCTGCGAAGCATGTATTGATTTGATGGAACTGATCAGTGTAGGTACGGTTTACGAAAACAAATTCATCATCATTTTTTACTTAAGGAAGTAACTTTTAAAGCGCATCCCTTTAAAACGCTTTGGTCCATTTTTTATTAAAATTTTGTGGCAACCACACAAGACGCTTGCCAATCTGAAGTTAAGCATACTTACTTACTATTTATTTCATTTCTCTTGTATTGTAGCTTTCAATTAGGGATATTTAATGGTTGATTCTATGCCGTTGAAATGTTCATTGTAATATAATGAAGGACGTAATTAACCACTCAGAAGCCAAATAGACTAACGAAAAATTCATTAGGGTGAGTGACTAGAAATAATGGAATTATGAGTTTGACTGAAAATGTGAATGTGTAAATTTCTTTCGAATAAATGTCATTTCGTAAAATGGAACTTCGAGCTAAAATAGCTTCGAAAATTGGGATTTTTGGTAGAAGCCGCTTTGAAGGAAGCTCCATTCGTTTGAAAATTTTCGAAAATGTCTTTTGTAGAAGGGTCTTCAGCGGAAACCCCGACTCCCGAATATTAAATTTATTTACGATTTTCATCGATTTGTTATTATTTTACATAGAATATTGTGTTCAATAAATACTTTACACAAAAACGATTTTCATTAATAGTTACGTACGCCGCAAAAACCCAATCTATGTAATCACATTTACATACCAAGAAACAAAGTGGGATGCTACCCGTCATGACATGTGTGTATGCTGACAACCCTTTTAGTACTTTTTAGGATAAGGAATATTAACTATAAACTTTGAAAGTTTAAACACAATAACTTGTAAGCCCTAAATTTCCATGGTATACCATACCATGACTAGCCTTTAAAGAATAAACGAATTACCGGCAAGACTGTTTCCAATCCCCAGTGTTTAGGTTTATAAAAGTCTCGAAAAAGTGTTACTAATTGGCATTACTCACAAAAAATATGTAAGATATTTGAACTAACTCGACATTTATAGGTATTAAGCGTAGGAGCAGTTGCTTTGCTCTCAAATATAATGTTAGGCAGCTATAGTATATCGTGGAGTCCATGACATGGACTTCTACTTAATAGTAGATAAAACACGTTTAATTTGGCTTATAGAATTTTATAAACATCGCCATTTGACGACGTACATTACATTTAAGCCTGACGTATTCTAACATTTGAAGCACCTCAGCCTACGACATGCACATGCAATATGTACAGTTAGATCGACATGAATATATGGCACCCATGTTCGAACACAAAATAGCAGTAGTGGTAATAGTAGTTTGATTAAAACACGTTTCATAGAGAGAGCAGTTAACTTTGAGCACATTGTCAGTCAGAGACATATGATGATATGTAATATACACTTTTGGATAATGCTAAGTTATGTAGTAGTGAACGTACAATAATAAGCTATACAACAAGAAATTGTAGGTTTTATTTAAGGTTTTTTCAAGAATAACGAACATGTTTAACATGAAACATGAACAGATCATTTATGCCCAGAACATATTAACCTCAGACAAACCATAAACATCCAGGTCCATGGTTTTGTTGTACAAAAAACCACTGGTCTGCTTCTGCAACACAGACTTCCTAGGAAGCATTGATCGATAATATTGGTGATCCGAAGCGTTTATTATTGGAGGTTTAACAACGTCGTCGGAGTATTCCGCAGCCCACAGACTTCCGGCTGTGATAAGATTGTATCGAAATTTCAGTAAACTGATATACAAAATTTATTTTTAAACAAAAAAAATAATAATATTTTCTTAAACTTACGCTTCAGATGACGTATAGCAGACTTAGTATATTGACGGGGGATAAATGGAAGCCAACAGTCGAGAGGGTGAATTATAAGATGATAAAATACGAAGTTTGCTCGAGTGGGAGGAAACGGTGCGCACAATAATCGCGTTTCTTCAAAATATGTGCTGGGAATGATAAGTATTCCACACGGACCACTCACACAATGTTCACAAAAATCTCGCTGGGACTCCTGCAGAAATCTAAACTTCTCCAAGGGAGTGTACGACAAGGTGTTCCTCAAAATTATAGAGAAAATTATCAACCACACACGTGACATGTTGAGTTTCTGAAATTTTTACCTATAATGAAAACGAACCAGAAGTGTGTAATGTAAAACTTCCAACAGTTTAGCAATGATGCTGAAGAAGGAAGAAAGTTTAAAATGATGCGTAGGATTCAGCGTCAGATTGAAATTTATACCCATTTTACGGAATCAATATTTTCTTTAAACGAGAATCGGTATCAAACAAAATATAAATGTAATAATGCTTTTAATCTGGTAAATGCACTGATTATGCTGTAGAGTACCCTCATATTGATATTTCATGATTATTATTCATTAAAACTTAGTACATTCATTCATCCGCTGAAATCAACGAATTAAAATTTATTGTAAGAAAACATCGGAAGTTAGGTTGCGACGAACGTAGCAGCGCATGAAAGGAGAATTCATGGTCAACAAGTTTTCATGCATTGCATACATTGTAACAACAACCTTGTTGCAGCTAGCAACAAGCTGTATGCACGAGTGCATCCAACTAAGATGGATAAAAGAGTATTGAAAACTTCTGCAATTTTATCATTCCTAAATTCATCTTGTGAAATACAAAAATGCACAATTCAGCTGAACATGCATTTGTAATCGAGTAAACTTTGTGAGATGTTTTGCATAGACACCAAGCATGTGATACAGGCATGCAGTTTATGTATTCGTCATTGAATGTGATTGTATCACAATGTCGAAATAATTTAGAAAATGTAAGCAAAAATAGAGACGAGTTCAAAATATATGGTGGTCATTAAAACTGACTCCGAAGATTTACATGTATTTTATCACTTATTCAATCATCTTGCGAAATGCAAAAAAAAGTGCACTTGTCAGCTTAACTTGCATTACGTTGTACACAAGGTGACTGGATATGTACCTCAATGGAGCATGTGATACATGCATGCATCACATGCAAACGCGGAGATGAGTTCTAAATTGTTAAGATACCCATTATAATTAAGTGCAAATACATGCAAACATCAGTTTAATTCACAATATTATGCACAAATTTTTATTATTTAAGCCACATGCGAATGAAGCCTGACGATAACGTATTCAGCTTTGGAATGATACGATCAACAACATTTCCGCTAAAAGTAATAGTTTTCCATTTTGACGTCAATATTTAACTTTGCTTTGAAAGAGAAAATAATTTTAAAATCCCCAAGTATATAAACCGAGAATAAGATGCATATGTAGTGTGCACCTGAGCTTGATCATCTTGAAATTAACAATAATGGACAGTCCTCCATCATTTATAAAGGTAAAGGTACTAGACGGTGTCCAGTATCTACCTACCTTTCAGAGCAAAGGTGCCCTTGGACTAGATGTTAAATGGTAAATTGAAATACTTTTATTTCATACTAAATCTTTAATCTAATTCTTTAATCTTTTAATATAGTCCACATAGTGTAAAATTAACTGCATTTAACCCTACCACTATAAATCTAAAAATAATGTTGGAGTGTCCTCACAATGTCGGGGTTCTTATTATGGCAAGATCCAGCTATGCTTCAAAAGGAATGGCAGTACTAGGAGGTGTTATAGGTAAAACAATTTTAATGTTCCTAAACTAATTATACAAGGTGGATAATTACAACGTCATGTATCTGATGCCCTTCAGATACAGACTTCAGAGGAGAAATAAAGGCGGTTCTGATTAATCTTTGTGAAGGAAGTGAGATAGCTATTAGCAAAGGAGATAGATTCTTGCAACTTGTTCCAGTCCACAAGTTAAATATTATTACTGAACCAACTTCGGTAACCCTCTAATTTGAGCATTCTATAAATTAAGAAAAATAATATGATTAAAATTTAAACAATTGTGCTGCCACTTGTAGATTTTATCAAACACAGAACGAGGATGTGGTTCTTTTGGCTCCACCGGAAAATAAGATTAAATCCGTCCTGTTCTGAACAACTTCACTATTCAATTATAATAATATTGTTAATAATAATATACTGTAGACAGTACTATATAAACTATTCGTACCACTATGTTGGAATTTAGTGTCTAACAAAATTAATTTTGATAGTTGCAACACACCATAATCAAAATGAGTCAAAATAATTTTAAGAAACTGTTATTTAGAACCCTGAAAGAGGACCTCCTACCAGTTCTTTCACATGTCCCATCATCCGGGTATTCTGAAGTTATAATTAAAAGGTATAGTATAGAATTTATTGTATAATTTATTTTTTATTCTTTATTTAAATGAGTTCTTTGAATATAGTCCTATTGAGGTTGTGTTTAAACGCAATGATCCAAAGACAGTGCTTTTAAATATTTGGATGACGTGTCCTAATGGATCCTGCGCCATTATGCAACCTCCTGTCGAATTATATGAGAAAGGACTAATCTTAATGAGTGATCTTATTGGTATCTTTAAATTTAAAAAATCTTTCAATCTCATTACATTGGTTTTTTTATAATTAATGTTACTGTTTAAATCTAAGGAGAACATACAAGTACGGAGTTAGAAATCGTTGGGATTAATACCCAGGACACTGATATTGTTGTCAGATATGGAGATCCTATCGCGATATTAATTACAATTGCAGCAGATCCGGCAGCTATTCCATTTGGCGTTTATCAACTTCCACCCAATTAGTATCTGCTTAGATTTATCTCAAAATTCCATTTTAACCTTCAATGTCCTTTGTAGTATACGTTTTATTTTGTGAGCACCTACAATAAAATTTTAAAACCATCCAAAATTTTGACGTTATTTAAATCGCTTCATTAAGATCTTGAGAGTATAAAAGGAAGCAATATTTATCGACAACATCACAGTTGCTATTCAGTTGACGAACAACGTTATTTCAATCATTTCAATATTTGCTGAACATTTGAAAGGTAATTTTTCTTACTGACATGTCTAGCCAGGAATTTATCCTTGAGGATGCTGCAAGCGATTCTGATTTCAGTAGTACTTGCAATACAACGAAACCACCAAAACGACGAGCTGTAAAAGCTACTACTGCAAAAGGAACTCGGGGGCGTAAGGCCCGAGACGAAGTAAAGCCAGTAAAGCAAACAAGTCATTTGGATATTTTATCTTCGGACGATGAAGAAAGGACTACCGTTAAATCTCGAAAACGAAAAGAGCCTGCAAAACAGCAAAAGAGAAAAAGCTCACATGGGGATAATTCTTCTGATGACGATACGAGGGGAAATAAAAAGAAACGAAACGAAGTAAGTTCTAGAAGAGAAGTTGTGTTAGACTTAAGCGATAAAAATGAAAATGTAGGAAACGACGTACCTGAGTTTAAAGCGTACTTAGGGTTGGGTTGGTGGGTGAGAACGTCACTATTCAAGGAGAAACTGTATTTTACAATAAGGTAAAAACATAAAAGCAGACGTTATAAAGATGACGAGCCATATAGATACGGAGCCACACTGAACATGGATAAACTAGATAAAGTTGTCCAGGGTCTTTCCAAACTACAGCAACACGTTGCCCATCATACTAAATGATACATTTTCTTTCAGTCTAAAGGACTTAAATAAAAAAATTAATTTTTAACAAATTAATCAGTATACTTATTGAATTTTAAATGTCATATATTTCATGTCCATGCATCTGAACTAATTTCATTTATAACTTCTAGATGCGAAAATCGTTCTACAGTTGTAACTACTGTCATGAAAAATTTCCTTCCAACTCGATGATGGTACATCACACAGCACAATTTCACTCATGCAGATTATGTCCGTTTAAAGGAACTATTGGAGAAATAGAAGCGCATTACAAATTGCATGAAAACCGTCCACTGCAAATTGGCAGAGGTGCTTTGGATACTATAGATGAGGATATTACTCCGTTCACGGTTCAGCATTCTTTTGACGGTGAAGCAAGAACATATCAACATCGAGGTGACCCGGTACCATTACTCGGGGAGTATCTCAGGGAAATACGTTCTAAATTTAAAAATATATTATTATTATCTTTACGAGATTTAGGAATGATAAAAGTTCAAACACACTTGGTGGTTAGATTTGTAAGAAAAATACTTAACGAATAAACCAGATACATTTACGTCTTTAGAGCATGGTAATTTACAAATAGTTTTGCATGCTGAAGATATAGAAAGTGCAATAAGAGGAACTGAGGACAGTTTAAGAGAGAGAATTGATATGTTTCAGAAGTTTGGAAGCGGGTTTGTCCTTGAAGCAGTAGAAGGTATAGATATCGGAATAGCTATTTACGATGCATTAAACGGAGGATGTTGGATAGAAGTCCCACAAACAATTCAAGCTAAAAAAGCAGTAATTAATATCAAAGGACAACAAAATCAATGTTTTAAATATGCAGTTCTAGCCTCGCTGCACTCAGTAAAGGTTAACAGTAATCACGCAAGTTCTTATAAACAGTTTGAAGCTAAGTATGACTTTTCCACTATAACATATCCGATGTATATAAGAGACATTAAAGACTTCTACTAAAGCCACTAAAGGTGGCTGTCAACGTGTTTTGTGCAAAAACAACAAATAAGGGGAAAAGTTATGAGATTTTGCCAGAGTACATATCGGATTTAAATTAGAATTATAAAAGAAAGTCTGCTAATCTTTTATATCTCGAAAATGATGGAAGTCACGGGCATTATTGTGCATTACGATCAATGAGTCGTTTACTAGGTAAACAAGGAAAGCATCAGAAATTTTTATGCTACCGTTGTTTACATTCACTTCAGAAACACAGCTAAAAGAGCACGTCGAGAACTGTCTCAATTATAAATATCAAAAGGTTGCAACTCCAATGGTTATATCTTTTGAGAAACCTATACTAAAATTTAAAGATTAGGATTAAAGCAAGGTTTTGTAGCTTATGCAGATTTTGAGTGCATACTAGTTCCTAACGAAGATTGTGTGAATAAAAGATTGAAAATAGAAAAAGATAGTGGAGAAATATTCTCATATACAAAAAACCGCACAAGTACACGTCCCAGCTGCTTGGGCGTTAATTGTGGTGGATTACCAAGGAAAAAAATACAAAGAATATTATTATAAAGGTCGCGACTGTATAGACGAGTTCTTTAGAACTGTAGACAGTGTGTCTAAAAAAATTGCTAAAATTTATAAGAATCAGAAAGTTCCGATGAACTTAACAAAATCCGAAGAAAATTCATTTCTACTGGCAGAAAAATGCAAAATATGTGATGAGAAGTTTGAGTTGGACGACATTATCGTTAGAGATCACTGCCACTTAACTGGAAGGTAAGTGTTTTAAGACTTATTGAATGTAGTACATATTTATATATTTTTATGGTTCTTTTATTAATCTCAGGTTCCGAGGTGCTGCACATAGACAGTGTAATTTGAATTACGCCCAAAGAAACCAATTGTCAATATTTCTACACAATTTTAAGTCGTATGACTCTCAATTACTAATTGGTGGATTTGAAAAATACAAGAGCAACGTAAAAATTATTCCGTCAAATTCAGAGAAATTTCTTGCCATAGTGACTGACACATTTATTTTGTTGGACAGCTATCAGTTCCTACTTGGAAGTCTAGATTCACTAGTTAGTACTATAAACGATGATGAAAGGAACTTCAAGCTTTTATATGAAGCGTTTGGGAAGAAAGCCAAACATTTAAGAAGAAAAGGAATATATTGTTACGATTATATGACTTGTTTCGATAAGTACAAAGAAACTGAACTACCCCCAATTAAGAAATTTTTCAATATGTTGACGGACGAACATGTGTCGCTTAAGGATTACCACTATGCGCAGAAATTATATAAGATTTTCAAATGTCAAAATTTATGGGATTATACCTTGTTATACTTGAGGACGGACGTATATTTACTAGCTTCAATTTTTGAAAATTTTCGATCGCTTTCACTTAATTACTATGGATTGGATCCATGCTGGTATTTCAGCTGCCCAGGTAGGTTGTTCACTTTTTTATTAGGTATACATTTTCTGAAACTTCTACACATAACATTATCGCATATATTTAGCGTGTAAGTAAGGATGAATATGTTCATCGTAATATAGACACGGTTAAGTAAGCAACAGACAGTCGGATAGTACCGTATGTAAACGAAGAATTATGCATTAACAGAATATCTCAACGTTTTCTATGTGTTTCTCTCTTCTATAAGATAGCGTAGCAGAGTACATGGTTTCCTAACCATTAGATATTTTTCCGTTGAAGAGGAGAATTACTGTAAAATGAAGTATTACACTCAAATAATGTTAGGTATAGGTAATAAGTATACAATGACGCGGAAAGCATCTGATGTAAATAAGATGTAGAGGCAGGACATTTAGAACGGAGCAGTAAGGCGTATTGAATACACATACCCGTAGTAGTAAGATGAACTTGTAAAACGACTGTATGATACTGATTGCATATAACTAAGGCTGAGGGAACCAGTGCTGTTTGAACCTTTAACAGGATACTTGATAAAAGTAAGTAGTGAAACCTGAATNGTTTGAACCTTTAAGAGGATACTTGATAAAAGTAAGTAGTGAAACCTGAATGCTTATGTGTAGTTCACGTAGTGGTAGTACACGACACAGTAAGTAATATGCACAAGCATACGCAAGCATGCATAATAAGCACAAGTTCTATAGCATAACACAGTCTGTGAGACAGGTGATACTTAACTGTTTATAACATTTGAAAATAATGCGATAGTGTTTATAGTTTTCGTTGATAGTTTTTCTAGTTTTTTAAAATAATTACTTCGTCGTAAATACGTTAACGTCGTTCCATACTGGACAAAGGTTTAAGTTTTCAAGTAACTTTGTTCTGAGGTTTTACTCATGTTTGCATTCGAATGATGTGCTTTCTTTAAAGTAACATCGAAAACAATTAATTTTTTAATTTTCAGGTCTAGCATGGGACGCAGCGTTAAAATATTCTAAGGTGGAACTGGAGCTGTTGGACGATGCAGATATGTACAATTTTGTTGAAAGAGGGATGAGAGGTGGAATAAGCATGATTTCTAAGCGATATGCTAAAGCAAGTAATAAGTACCTAAATAATAAAATTAATTGTAACGATCAACGGTACTTATTCTTCATGGACTACAATAATTTGTACGGATCGGCGCTCTTATTTCCGATGCCCATTGCAGCGTTTGAATGGGAGAAAAACGTTAATAATTTTAAAATTAACAGATTACAGCCCAATGGGGAAGATGGAGCTATTTTAGAAGTAGATCTTATGTATCCAGATGAACTACATGATCTCCATAATGATTACCCGTTATGCCCGTCCAAAATAAGTATTCCTTTTAGCAGTTTAAGCCCGTATCAGCAACATCTGTTGGAACATACAGGTCAAAAATATAATGAAAAAACTGAAAAGTTAATCTCTCATTTCCTTCCTCGCAAAAAATATGTAGTGCATTACCGAAACTTACAGTACTACTTAAAACAAGGAATGAAAATAACAAAGATCCATAGAGTACTTAAATTTAAACAGCGACCGTGGCTTAAAGAGTTCATTTTATTTAACACTTATCGTAGGATGGAATCTAAGACAGATTTTGGAAAAGAATTTTTTAAATTAACTAACAATTCCACGTATGGCCGTTCCTGTATGAACAAACGCAGAAGAATTGACGTAAAGTTAGTATGGGACAAAAAGAAATTTCGAAAACATGTCAGTAAAAATAATTTTAAGTTTTTTAAACGAATTAAAAGTAACCTTTTAACGGTAACATTGAACCCTCAGAAAGTGGTTTTAGATTCACCAATATACATTGGTTTCTCAGTTCTTGAAATTTCAAAATTGTTGATGTTTCGTTTTCATTACGACAAAATGAAAGTGTGGTTTCCTAACAGTACATTGCTGCTTACAGATACTGATAGTTTATTGTATGAAATAGTTACTGAAGATCTTTACAAGGAACTTTTTGAGCATCGTCACTACTTCGATTTTAGTGAGTATCCTGAAGTTGGGTCTCCATATATTTGTAGATTAAAATCTGATGTAAACAAGAAGGCATTAGGGAAAATGAAGGACGAATCAGCGTCGTTACCACCTATTGAATATGTAGGACTCGCTTCAAAAAGTTATTCGTTATCTGTAGAAGGACGAGCTAAGAGTGCTGCTAAAGGTGTGAAAAAGATAATTAAGAAAAAATTCTTGCATCACGATTTGTACAAGGACGTTCTAACGACACAAAATAGTATTTACAGCACTGCACGATATATTCGCCCTAGTTATAAAAATGACAGTGATCATAAATTATGTACTGTTGTAGTAAGAAAAGCAGCGTTGACATGTTTCGATTCAAAACGCTATACTCTGAATAATGGAATTGACACATTGGCCTATGGTCACTATAAGATACTTGAATATAAATAAATGACACTGTGTAATGTAAAATATTTGTCTTATCAATAAATTCTGTTTGATTACGTTTTGAACGTTATTGATGGGTTACTTTATTTCTAAACGTATTTTTCTCACTATAAAAGGGTCTCGAGAGTGTTTTTTTGTTTTAGTTATAATCTGTTCATGGGCGCATCCAGACATGAAGAAGCTACATACATTTCATCACGCGGACTATCTGAATACATTGCAAAAACAAATTGGAGGAAATATACACGTATATCGAGCAATTCGTCAGAGAGGAGGAGGGTTTGGTTCTATATTTCGAATTATTTCAAAATACGCTGTTCCTCTATTAAAAAAGTATATATTTCCACACGCTAAGCAATCCATTTTAGATACCGCAACAGAAGTACTCAACGGAACAACAGATCTGAAATCAAGCTTAAAGAAAAATACTAAAACGTTCGCACGCAACGTAGCCAAGCAGTTTCTACCCAGTACTCAGAAAGGAGGTAGAGTAAAGGTGAATAGTGAATAATTGATAACTTGACCTCTACGGCTACTTGTATTATAAATGTGAACTTTACTTTTTAGAACCGACGTGAAGTTCTCCAGAAAAAAGGGAACCGTATGAAAAGAATCACAAAAAAGAAAAAGAAAGTAAAGAAGCAGACTCGGCCCAGGTGTCATAGACGACCAAAAAATCATCCTAAAAACATTAAAAAGAAGATAAAGAAAACCAAACTAGATTTTCTTTCATGATGGCGTTAATTCACGAGAAATCAGAGCCATCGATATGTAGTGAGGTAGACTTGTTTTCTTTACCATTTACCGATACCTCAATCGATACTTCCTTATATGCAGAATATAAACCAGTTATTAGTCTTAGTGATACAAATGCAAAAATTGAATTTAGGGTGCATGGATCTCCAACGCATTACTTAGATGTTGACGATTCATTTTTGTACATTAAGTTAAAGGTTGTTAAGCCTGATGGTACTGATTTAGGTTCTAGCGAGGACATTAGTACCGCTAACCTACTTTTACATTCTTTATTCTCTCAGTGCGAGGTTTATTTGAATAACCAATTGGCTTCTAGCAGTAATAATTGCTATGCATATAAAGCTTATTTAGAAACTTTGCTCAAACATTCAAGGGGAAATCAAACAGACCTAGAATGTGCAATGTTTTTTAAAGACGACGCAGGACTAAAGTTAGAAGATGCTAATACAGGTTACAAGGGGAGAAAAAAGCTCATTGAGGGTTCCAAAACGGTCGAATTATGTGGAAAGTTATGCTTCGATTTAGGTTTCCAGAAAAGATTCATTTTAAATGACACCCCTATGAACATAGTATTAACTAGAGCAGTTGATAAATTTTTTATGTTATGTCCAAAAGCGAAGGCTACTACTCCTGAGATAGGTAAAGTTCAACTTTTGGATGCCACGTACGTAATACGAAGACATATTTTATATCCCAGCATTACCCTATCCCACCAGAAGTTATTGGAAATGGGTAATAATGTTAAATATCCATACATAACATCAGATGTTAGATATTTCACTATTAGTAAAGGTAACCAGTCATTTTTAGAAGAGAACGTATTTTTAGGACAAATACCTTCAAGAGTAGTGATTGGGTTAGTTAAAAGTTCCAGTTTTATAGGGGATTATTTGTCCAATCCATTTCACTTTTCACACAATAACTTATGCTCAATTAATTTAATGGTGAATAATATACCAATTCCTACCAGGGCATTGACAGTAGATTTTTCGGGAAGTACTACAATGACAGCATATTACCTTTTAAATAGGTGTATATCAAAACTAAATAACGAACAAGGTCTTGTTTTTCCTCATTCCAGTTATAAGGAGGGGTTTACGTTGTTTGGTTTCGACATAAATCCGTTGGACTTTACAGATGCTACAATGCATCTCGAGAAAACAGGATCCGTTAAAATTGAGTTAAAATTTTCTTCTGCCTTATCAGACGCAGTAAACTTAATTGTTTACTCAGAACATCAAACAGTGCTTCAACTGGACAAGCAACGCAAGCTCACAATACAATGAAAAAATTTTCTGCGTTGACAACTGTCCAACTTAGATATTTATTAAATAAGTTTCTTCCGGGAAAGCAAACTTTTGTATGTGCTATTGATGAACTCAAAAACGTTTCCCCGGAAGTGGTAGGAGGAATAATAAATAATGAAGAGCATTTTAAGCCAGGGATGCATTGGATTGCACTATATCTGAATCGAAGAAAGAAAGTGTTAGAAATATTTGATAGCTTTGGATTACCGGTTCAATTTTACGGTAGAAGGATAGTGCAGTTTGCAAAACGTAACAATTTGACAGTACGAAACACAAATTTTCAAAGTCAGTCACCTTTGTCGATGATGTGTGGGTATATGTCTTTATATTTTTTGTCACTTAGAAATCATGGAATAACGATGGAAAGAATTTTAAAGAAATTCAATCCTCACAATTTTAACTGTAATGAAAATATTGTTAAAGCGATGTTTAAAAGGGTAAAGTTTCCTCTCTTTAGTCAATGCTCCAAAAAATGTTATAAACAGTGTAAAATGAACAGTAAAGATTATCAATCGTATTGTATTCAAAGAAATAAAAAATGCAATAAAATGTTTATTTAAATGATTAACAGAGAATATTGAGAAGAGTGTACGAAGATTCATTTCATCCTGCATCATTTTCGAATCCCGACAAACTCTTCAAAGCCGTTAAGGACTGTGGAATTACAAGAAAGGCAGTAAAAGAGTATCTAGCGTCCCAGGATTCTTACACAAAATATAAAAGGGCGGTTTACAAGTATCCACGCCGACCCACAACAAGTGCATTCATAAATAACTTATTCCAAGCCGATCTTATAACAGTAGACAAATACAGTAGATGGAACAGTGGCATTAAATATTTAATTACAGTGATTGATGTGTTATCTCGTTTTGCTTATGTTATACCAGTGAAAACCAAGTCAGGTGTAGAAATTGCTCAAGCGTTAGATACGTTTTTCAAAAAGGTCCATTGTAAACGTTTTCAGTGCGATCACGGAAAAGAATTTTATAATAGACATGTTAAAAATGTATTTAAAAAGTATCAAATATTAATGTTCAGTACATATTCGAATATCAAGGCTAGTGTTGTTGAAAGGTTCAATCGAACTTTAATGTGTAAAATAACACGGTATATGTATCATAATAACACCAAACGTTATCTTGACAAACTGCAAAACATTGTTTCTTCATACAACAACTCAACTCATTCAAGGATCAAAATGAAACCTTCACAGGTCAATGAAAGCAATCAATTGTTAGTTTGGCATAATTCCTTTGACTCTCAGCTTTCTCGAATAACAAAACCTAAATATAAGAAAGATGAATATGTTCGAATAATTATTAATAAAAACGTATTTGAGAAGGGGTACACTCAAACGTATTCCAATACTGTATACATAATAACCGAGGTACTAAATACAGTTCCTATAATGTATAAAATAGCTGATAGTAGTGGAGAAGTTTTAGGAAGTTTTTATACTGAAGAATTAGGTAAAGTCAAATTATAATTTTTTAAAATGTTAGTTAGCGTTTTACTGTCGAGCTGGTAACATGGCTACAATAACCCATTTGCCGTCCACAAGTTCTTTACAATACTTCCCGGACAATAGCCCTTCCTCATATAGAACAAAACTTGCTAAGCCTCTTTGTTTCTCAAGTGATACAGTTGTTGCACTAACGGAGTTTTCGTATATTAATAGTATTACGCAATTTACTAAACCTTCTCAAAAAACCATTCATGTGAAATATTGTGTATCAATTTTTGTTAATACAATACCTCAGGATCAGAACATTTCAGTGTTTATTAATCTTTCAAAGTCGCATTACGGCACATTTGATCAACTACTTTATGAAATACAAGAGCAATGGAAAAAATTAAACATAGGTGATTTTTCATTGTTTGAATTTGATAAAAATAAAAATAGAGTTATATGCAACACTCCCGTCTCATTAATCAAAGACGTAATTATCAGTGACCGAATCGCGGAAATACTGGGATTTCGAAATAAAAGCATAAGGGGTAAAAATCATTACGCTACGTCCTTTGAAGCGATTAATCCCCCCGACCTTTATTTTGGATGTACGAGGTTATTTGTGTATTGCGATATTATTGAGCCACAGATCGTGGGAGATACTTTTGCCCCACTGTTATTTAGTTTAGCGATAAAAGGTGCTGATAGGGAAGCTTTTACAATCACACCAAAACGAAATTACGTTAAAGTGAAAGATAAGCGAATCGATACAATATACATTTATATTTGTAACGAGTTCGGGGAGGAGGTACTGTTTGATAGAGGATCTACCTCCGTAACACTTCAGTTTCTAGAACACCGAGAAGAACATGGAGATTGAAAAACCGTTTACTTTCATTCACCCTACTACAATATCCTGTGTGGGAGGAACAGGATCAGGAAAAACCAGCCTAGTGTATCTCATTCTCTCAAATGCTCCTTATTTATTCCAACCTCTTCCTAAGCATTTGCTGGTGTTGTATGCAGTATATCAACCTGTATATGATAAGTTTAAGGAGATAAATCACTTCGACACAATATCCTTTCAACAAGGTATTGACTTCAATTTTGAAGCTCTTGAAAATTGTATTGTAGTTATTGACGATCAAATGTGTAACATGATGAAAAGCAATAAGCTTCAAGAAGTTTACACAACTCTTTCACATCATTCAGGCCTGACTTTAATCAGCATGACCCAGAATCTTTTTCCTACCGGAAAATTCTCGAAGGATATACGTCTTAACTTACACTATTACATTATAATGAAATCATTTCCTCTTCACAGTCAGGTGAAAACATTAGGGTTACAACTTTATCCTCATAACCCTAAATTTTTAGGCGATGCTTACAAAAAAGCTACGCTTGGTAAGTTTTCTTACTTAGTAGTGATTTTACATCCACAGTGGGAAGATATCACAAGAGTTGTCTCCAAAATATTGCCTCAGGAAGATTTAGTTGTATATATACCTATCAACTAATATGAGTAAGTGTACTTTGCGAAACGTAGAATTTTTGAAAAGGTTAGTGAGATGCCGAAAGTGTCAACGTCAAGAGTTAATTTCAAGAGCAAATAAGGACAATATTAATTCTATTAGTGAAATTGCTGTTAATACACTTAAAGGAAACATACCTTATAAAAAAGGACCCCTCAAAAAACTGAAACAATTCAAGAAAGAAATACGGAATATTGCAAAAACCAGCACCTCATTGAGAAGAAAGAAGCAGTTACTACAACAGCAAGGAGGCTTTTTACCAGCTCTGATTGCTCCAGTTCTATCCGCAATTGCTGTTGAAGTTGCGTCACACTTAATTGACAAAGTTGTATAGATGGCAAAAACAATGAGATTGATAACTGAAGAAGAATACCAACAGTATCTTAGGTGTAAAAAGAATTCGCTAAAGCAGATCGAAAGCGAGAATCAAAATATCAAATTTTTAAGCAATCCTAAAATTGCTGAAGATATAAAATTAAGTTTATACTCCCAGGTACTGCATTCTGATTTAAAAAGAGATAGTGCCAGAATGAATGCTGAGAACCACACCACTGAAAATCCTGAGTCATTAGATCAAGAAAAGAAACAACGTTTATTAACCACAGAAGATAAAACAACAATGACAATGACCAGTGAAAACGTTTCTGAAACAGAGAAACCTAGTGTTTTTTCGATTGGTGTTCAAGCAAATCCTATTTTCAAGGTCAGGTCGATCGAGCTAGACTTTTTATCCGATTGGTTAGGAGAATCCGCCAAAAGCCACGCAGTAATGCTTTTAACACTGTTTAAGAATTTTCCACAGCTAATAAAATGGAATTCAGAATATCAGATATCCTTTTTTCTTCATAAGTATGACCCTCGCACAAACTTGAAAGACATATTAGAGTACTGCCTTCGTAGTAGAAAGAAAATGACAACTCCACCAGGATTAACAAGGTTTTTTCAAGTTTGTGATAGTCTACACATAAGTCCATCAATATTTACTCAACCAGCAAAAGATTTATATCTTCGACAGTTCAACGATCCCGCCATTAACGTGACGCCTTCTACACAATCTACTTCAACACGACTAAGTTTACGAAATTTTGCTGCATTAAATCCTGAAGATGCTGTGAGTATATAAGAGGATAATTGAAAATAAAAATTTAGTTTCATAACTTCAGTCTAAACCTACACATCACTTCATTATCTCTACAATGACTCAAGCTGCCGTGGATCAATATAAGCTTCTCTGGGGTAATGAAAAACATAAAAAATTTAAATTTTAATAAAGGAAATGTGTATATTGATTTTAAATGTTTTAGGCTCTACAGAATTTATTCCATCTCAAAATGTCTCTGATGCTGTCAACGATGGAGAAGGATTAGAAAAGGAAAAGAAAGAAATAAGTCCAGATAAGATATCATTAGTTTGCCACATGAAAGCTACCACTAAATCAAGGAATGCAGTTGTTGCTGCTTGGTTGAATTCAGCTGGAGAAACTAAATCTATCCGCCTACCAAAACACATCATTACTGACATAACTTCAATGCTGGATACATACGCACAAAAAACACTGAAAGCCTCCATTGTTAGATCACAAAAAAGAAAAAATAAACAGTCTACATGAACATGTCAATACATTTATTAAATTAAATTAATATTAATTAAAATTGACTCAATTTGTAGATGTCAATATGCATATAACAATAAAAGATAATGACAATTTATAGATGTCGTAGTAAAAATAAATAAATTAAAATGTGACCTCACTTCTACATATGCGCAGCATATGTAGAAGTGTGGTCACAATATCATCAGACATATATTAATAAATAATATCATATAACCTTCAAACATTTTTTACATTAAAAAAGTTGAGATAAAGTGATTAGTGATATTAGGTGTTATATTTCTTTCATGAAATCAGCCTATTCGACTAAATGTCGCTTCGATTTTGCTTGTAAGTTCTTTTAATGCAAAGCAATGGTGCATGGAGACCCGATCCGGTTGTGTTTTTGAAGTATGATAAAGGATTCACTCAAAGTAAAAGGAATTTACTCGAATTAGGATAACTTGAGATACACAATAATACGATGCCTGAAATTTGCATATTCTGATTCCTGACATTTCAAAGGACTACTAGTTGTTTTGTTTGATTTTTATTTTATATCCATCAGTACCCTAGAGCACGATGAAGGCAGGTGTCCAAAAC
>JAHZNE010001844.1:0-12785 GCA_027744055.1 Callyntrura sp. NNG-2020
CAATAATAGTTATGTCATTGCTGTATTTCCAAGCATGAATATTTACATGCTGATTCAAATCACCCCAACCACATGTTAAGGTTACCATGTTTGATAAATTTAATCGACGTAATTACCTACCAGAACTACTACTTGCAACAAAACGTAAACTTAGCTTATTAAATAGAAAGGAAATAATACACCCGTTTTCACACTTTCACAGAGCACACATGCAACTTCATGATTCACATATTCAGTTACCTTCCGTTTCAACAGATACAAATGCAAGAAAAGTTGCCACATTCATAGTTTCACCCTTTTACTAAACGATAAAGAATAATAAAAGAAAAACTGAGTAGCGTCCTCAATTTATGCAATAGCGTAAAACTACGCAAAATAGCTCATGACATTAGTGTAACTAACGCCTTTACTATACCTGATCAACTACAACGAAACCTGACAATCATAGAGAACAGAGTGAATAACAAAGCACTATAAGGATCCGCGAGATGAATTGTACAAAAATAATTTTTGTCTTCATTCACAATCCAAAGAAGTGTGAAGATGCTTCGGTGATAATTTATCATCACCATTACACGTCATCTTTTCATGGGTCACATATTAATAATGAAGACTTCAATTCCTTTTCAATAATTGTAGCGGAATTTGCCTGTGACATCCATAGCGACTGTGACCAGTGTCTTAAAGGTAAATGTAGGTTCATAGTGTTTACAAATGGCAATGTTACTTGTTTGCCTATGACAGTTAAGCTGACGAATGTCATATATTTGGTGGACTCGACTTATTACATACGAGTATACCTATAATGACTATTTATATCATTCATTTCTACATAAAATGAATAAGTATTTAATTGGTTATTCGACAAAAATGGATTGAGCAACAAGACGGGAATTGCAGAGCAAAAGCACAAACGGACGACGGTACTTGTGGCGATTTTAAATACAACAGATATGACTCATTCAACATCTTAAGAGAATACGGAGAGTGTAGAGAATTTGGTGTCAACGCTAGAAACCAGTTCGACAACCGAATGGTCTGATAATGAACAAGACAACAATTCCTCGGCCGCAGAAGATAAACAGATGCAACCCACCACTGATTTACCAGGAGTGAATACGACGCCTCACAAACCTATAGTAAATGCAGATGTTGAATACACCACTCCGTTGCTAGAGTTTAGTACAACGCTTAACACATCTGCAATGAACGTAGATGTTGAATTAACCACTCCGTTGCCACAAAAAGATTTTACAGTTGACCTGCCTATAGAAACAGCACATGAACATATAACTTCGTTGCCAAAGCTGTATACTAGGGAGAATGTATACGTACAAACTACGGATATGTTACGAGACACTACACCTATCACTACCCAAATGCCTACAATTCTGCCAATAAATACAACAGAAGCACCATAACAGTGCAAGTTGACTGAGACCATTACAGAAACACAATAAAGATGTTCCATCCTACTTGATTGGAACACATTTCAGCTATTTGGGAACAGGCCATTCATGGTGATGGTTCCTTTGTCTCATAACATTTTATATTTGTATACATACATAAGACGGCAGATTCAGAAGACAAAAAAATACGCACAACGATTGTGCTCTTCAAGGTTACTGACTAATCGAATTTGTCTGCAAAGGATAGACACTATTTAAAGCTGAACCCTGCTCTTGTTTATCACGTGGTTTGCTGGATCTTAAAATTTAAAAGACGTTTATGCCATCGAGGGGACGAAGGGGAAAGTCATCTGCTGCATGTACTTCTAATATGTTACAGCAGGAATCGTTTCTGAAGTATCTTTCGTTTGACACATTTACATTAGTAAGTACAAAATACAATGCAAGAAACTGTCGTTAGTTTACCATCCCTACTTTACTTCATTTTAATTTTTAAGAATGTTACGGAGAACCGGAAAGAAAACTTGAAAGCCGGAACCGGCGATGTGTTCTTTAAAATATTACGTTTTAAATGTGATATTCTGTCCGTGATTATGGGTTTCATTAAATGAACCCTGCCATTGCTTACAACGAAGTTTGTCAGGCATTGTTTACTAGAAGTTTTAAAAAGCATTTAAATTTCTTTCAAAGTGAAATTTAACAAGTGAATATATATACTTCTTGGTATTTTAAGCGGTAAACTTTTATCGTTTTGGAAATTTATATAGTAATTAATATTTATACTATAAATGATAATATTGATGCATAATAAATGCACTAGGCAAATAAATATCTCTTTACTTTTTTTATCTTGCAACGCATCACCTGGGTATATATAAACACAGCGAGAAAGCGAATAAGTTTAGTCATTACTAAAAGTATTGCTGAAAGTAGCAGTAAGAAATTCAAAATGAACTTGTTTGGGATCGCGGAGAGCTATAGATGCAACATCTTTAGTAAATTCCCGGACGGAAAAGGGGTATATGAAAATAGACTTTGTCATTCAACATAATCTAAGGAGCCTTCCCACGCAAAGTTATAAAGAGAGTTTTAAGTGCATTGCAAAAGTACGTAATTATGTAGATGTTCTAGATGTCCGTTTTGTAACACGTCTTTCAGAAAAAAACGAAACGTAAAACCAATCTGGTTTTACCATTCAACCAATCCCCTGTAATATAAAGTTGACTGTTCGACGTTTAATAATTAAGGAATCCACGAAAGATAAGAAAGAATGTAATATTGTGGAACAAGTTTGTAAATACTGTTTTAAATTTTCTGAATTATGGATAACATGTTTCCTGTAGTATTTTGAACGTATTATTCAATGGTATTTAACACTTTTGAACAAAGTTTGTCCATCGGGGTGCAAATTCGAGGGTAAGTTTGTAGTCCGACGTTCCACGACTGCTGTATTTGGCCAATTTTTAGTGCATAAATAGGTACATATTATCTTCTTATGACCATCACCACAAACCGAAAACGACAACAGAAGTCGAATTCCATTTTTCCATCTCATCTCACAGTTACTTAGCGCCTCCTGCTAAACGCTATTATGCCGATCATTACTTGTAAATTTTTCATTATGTTTCGGTTAGAGAGAACTAGTGTTAACAGACCTCTCTCTGAACAAATTCCCTCCGATGACCCGAATGGAAGTGCGAAATTTCCCTCGTTGTTCCATGGGAAAAATATCAAAGCTTTGTCTACATGTCAGCCAAAAAATATCGCAGTTCATGTTCCTAAATAAAAAGTAGAAGGGAAAAAGTATGGTAAATTAATATAATGAGTTCCGTATATCAGCGGCACTATGTAGAGTGCGGGTGACTATAGCTCATTATATAGGACAATATAATTTACATCAAAAACCAAAACAGCATTGGCTCGTTAGTAATGAGAATATCTAATTAATAAGTTTTTGAAAGACTACCTATCTATAAACAAATTACACTGCCGTATAACAAAATTTCATTAGCAAATGTTTGCTGGTTGTATATGAACAAATATAATTAAAAGATGTATGTTTTTTGCAAATATAAAAGAACAAAAACATAGTAATCGTTCCTTCACGCTAAGTTATTTATTAGTGCTGTGAATGTCGGAGAAAAACGTCATAGCTTATTATACATTTTTGGAGAATTGATACTGTTTGATTTCTTTTTAAAGGAAGGAACACAAGACTAGAGACAAACAACATTTAGTGCATTTACTTGGGTTAAATTCATACGTTATGTGTAAGAACAAGAACAATCTAGTGAATTAATACATTGTCCATACTATAATATTCACAAATCTTGGGTTTCATTCACACCTCCGGCATACAGTACTTCCAAAGTATTAAGCCATCATTTTTTGGTCCGCCTTGTAAAGATATTTTTGATTCAAAACTCACATGTAAAATATTCAAACACAATATTACAGGCCTCAAAACTTTCATTGTTCAACGTACTAGTGCTGTAAGATATAAACGACATATTGTTTGAAAATGATACATCAGACTAATATAGTGCTGTGTTTTATACTTTTTAGATTTAATATGCTACTCATGCTCAATGCCACGTCTACTTTAAATTCATACACTAATCTGGACTTACGGATGGCGCTAGAACCATTTGGTTCCTGCACAATTCACTTGGTAGTTAACCATGTAACAGAGAATAAAGGGGTACAAAATTCTGGTTCGTACAATACAGTTCCATTGCCTGCTCCTGTTATCGTTTCCTTGATCCAGTACGTTCAATCATGGGATGGGTCCTACATTTGTAACAACTTGCAACGGTACACTTTAGTAAATACCAACAGAAGAAATGTCGATGGGAGCCTCATCACGAACCCTGCCCTAAAAATGACTTGCGTCATAGAGGTGTACATCAATCCCGCACCGTGTAGCACATGGACAATTAAATTAGAGGATTTATTTGTTGCATACAAAAATTTACCGGATGCAATTGGTAGATTTGTAATATCAAAGCAGCCATACTACAATGGAATTGACAGCCCCCACCTATTTAAAAGATATTGGTTCATTGCTCATGTTCAGAATTATGTATATACAACAACACAAATTAATGCAGAATCCATACACGCTCATATAGATAGCTACTATCGTAACCTAAACGTATTTTCTGTACTTTCAACGAAGCTTACCTTTGCATTTAAATTTGTCAAAAAGGATGAGCTGTACAAAGTTGTAATGGTATACAGTGTGGCTCGTACGACCTTCACAGATGAATTTTACAAAAATCTGGATCTGTGTCGGAAACGCGCTGTTAAAAACAGTTTGGATCCATCGGATGAATGCAATGTAAAGCAAACTGCAGAAAGTATTCGCTATTCACTCACCCATTACGACATCTCTATGCAACGGTCGATGCAAGAGATGTGGGATCTTTGTAATAATCGTGTAGTGGATTTCAGCAATATATTATATCAAGAGAATGGTGTACCGCTTTACAGCGGCAGCGGAAAAAGTTCTATTCTTGAGATAGCTAAAGTAATTTTTCCTAACTGTACAATACTTAAATTCAACTTAAGAACTTTATTTTACAGTAGCATTATGGTAGTAAAAAGTACATTTAGCGTGTCACAAGTTATGACCAAAGCCTCGCATCAGATTCATTTTTTGTCATGCACAAATTTGCGTAATACACCGTCGTACACTCTTACAGGATACTTTTCCTCCTTTGATGGGTGGACTTGGTTTGTGATTATATCGTTGGCTCTGGCAACCTCGTTTGTGTTGTCATTTCAAGTTCGAGGAATATGGAACCAAGTTATGTTTTCTTACAAAATATTCCTTGGCCAACCAGTCACCATTTTAGAAAAAAATAAAGTTCTGATGTTACCATGGGTTTTATTTGGTATGCTGCTCTCAAATGAATATCGGGGTGACAATATCACACATTTTATTAATAGTTTGTCCCCGCAGCCCCTTGGTCGATTTTCAGATTTGGTGGCCCATAATTTTACTGCATATTCACCATCAGATTCACAAATTAAACGTAACTACGGGGATAATTGTTCCAATTATAAAGGTACAGTGTGGTATGCTAAAAGCTATTATGGTGTTGAGTTTCCAAGCAAGTTGGACGTCCATCTGATGTATACGTGTGGGTTTTTCGACGTGATACTATATAGGCAGGACATTGCAAAACTTCTTCAGGTGCCTAAAGATTGTCATGAATACTTAAGAAGTACTATAGACGACATTGCTGTTAACCTGATAAACTGTAGTCGTCACGCTTTTATTGACACTTATAATGAAGTTGTGAAAATGTATGCAAACCTAATGAAGAGAAATACAACTTACAATGAGATTGACCTTCATATTAGTGAAAAGGCTTATGATACGACAATTTATGACTGGAGATTTTGGTTTCTGCCTGTATCGGTTGAATCATTTTCACAACGTCTGGGGTCCTTCTTTCATTCAGGCATTTCTAATTTGATGCCAACATTAGAATTCACCAGCTCGCTTTCTATGGCTGAAAAGCAAGCATTCCGTCGTTACAAAAGCAACCAAGAAGATATTTTGAGCGCTCCTGTTGCACTAACAGTGGGAGGAAATGTCTTGGTGGTATTTATTGTATTTGTTTCAATGCTCCTTATTACAGTTGTTTGTTTTATTGTCGAAATGGTAGACTTCTTGCACTGCAATATTTTTGGCGTTTTTTGGAAAATTCGTTTTGGCAAAAGAGCCCATATTTTGCTCACAAAGTATAAAATGCATTTTTTAAACATTTTGTGGCGACATTATAACCACGTGCTGGATACAAATACTGGTAGAATTTCGTATTCTATGTAAGCAATAAGAACTAAATTGAATTACATCAGACTTTTATTTAAAATATACGTACGTTTGACTGGTTGTTTACAGGCATTAATGGTAATGATATCGTGGTCATAAATTTTCTATTTAGATCTCATGTAAACTATTGCTTGTAATTTTAACTTGAAATATTGATTACATTTAACATTGAAATATTGAGTATAGTAAAAGTTCATCAGCTTACCATTCTTTAAAAGTGTTAAGTGATGCCCAAAATATGTAAGTAAATTAATGACATTAGCTACACTCTGAATAAATATTTCTCCATTACGTTTGCAGTATATAACTAATTATCGAAAGTGTCTGTCTAACTAACTGCGTATTACTGGAAGTAAAAAATGATAACTCAATTCTAAAAAGCTGACAGTTACTATCTTGTGCACACTGAACTCAATACATTTGCAACGTCCTGGCTACGCACTAGATAATACCTAAATCGTTATTATAATATTGAAATACTATGCAGCTACGGTGCCTTTGTATACGTATAACCGTGTAAAAATTAATCTATCATATTCACAAATATCAATACTTGATTTGTTTTAAATGTTTGTAATAATGGTATAATTTGACTAATTTTAAATTGACTTTAATACGATTATTCTTACTTCTAATTAACAAAAATTTAATTAAAATTAATCAGAATTTTAGATGTACCCTAAACTTTACGCACATTAATGTTATAACCTCTTATAACTTAAGACGGGTAACAATACGCACGAATTTCCATTATGTGTCGAAAAAATACCTGGCATGTTGTAATTCCTACATTTAGTATTAAATACCAAATACCATTGGTGTCTAATGTTTTTACCATTTGTAGCTTGTGTCCGTTGCAAATCCTTCTATACCACGTAATTCTATTCTCAATATCAAATCTCACATATGTTATTTTTACAATTCTAAAATACATAACTACTTTTTCAAAGCTTTGTCTGTCTTATGTCAGATAGGCACAAGTATACAGTAAAATATAAGTCTTCACCGTAAACTGTTATAAAAAAATCAATAATTGATATAACTCTTGATGGATTGGTAACAGGTACCACAAAAACAAATTTTGTAATTGAGCTTTGTATAAATAATTAATACTTAATAACAATACTTGTGTTGTTTAAAGTGATTCAAGAAATGTGTGAGTGTAATTTGCAATCACTACATTTATTTAAGATAGTTTAAATCCGTTACAGAAATGTCTTATAAGAGTATATTGTATCTAGTGTGTGTGAACTATATGAAAACCAAGTGGGATCTTCAACCCTTTTTCAGTTGAGGATTGGACCTTGGCGTGGCTAAAGTTGTAACAGTGTGCCTTTGAGGTGTGACATTCTTCATTAGTGTCGTGATGTTTAGTTGTTGGCTGGACTGTGTTCTTAAGCACATTTACTGGCGCTGCTTCCACCCCATACTCATGCTATTCTTTGTACAGTCTCTTGGGCATATATAACTGCAAGCTATCCGCACAAAAGATGCTTGACTTGCCAATACACAAAAGTGTGAAACAAAGATTAAAAGATTGCAAAGTACTATTAATTGATGAAATTTCATGGGTTGGTTCTGCAAACTTTGCAATGATAGTAAAAAGACTCAGAAAAATTAAAAATACAGAGGAACGTCTTCCGTTAACCCTGGTTTGTTACGGGGATTTCAAACAGCTGGGCTGTTGTGGACAGGTACAATTAAATGCCACTCTTCAACCGCACCATGATAATTTAACAAAAGAGGGGTTAATATTGTTTCAACAACAGGATGTAACAATTGAACTTGAACTTACAGAAGTACTACGGCAAACAGGAGATGAACCATTCATTGGCATTTTAAGTAGAATGAGATACTGGAAGAATACTCCGGAGGATTTAAATATGACTGTCAACCAGACTCAGCTCCAATATTAGTGATTTAGAGCTGGAGCAATTCAGACATTCTCTTCATATATATGCAACCAACGTCGAATGCTTTATGCATAATATCAAATACCTACTCTCTAAAAACATACCAGTGAAAGAGTTATAGGCATCTTTAACTCCGCATTGCGATATATGTATTAAACAGTACCCTCCGCTATACATCGGAAAGGGAGTAAAAGTAGTTTTAACGCGTACTAAAATAGTAACGAGAGGATTATTTAACGGAGCTTCGGGAATCATAACAAACTTTTTCTTTGAAAACGACGAAGCTACAGAGCCAAAATTTATTACAGTGAAATTCGAAACGTACTCTGGATTATGTTTAAAGGAAGATAATACTGTGCCAATAACTCCAATTTCCGAAAAATTATTACAGTGAAATTCGAAACGTACTCTGGATTATGTTTAAAGGAAGATAATACTGTGCCAATAACTCCAATTTCCGAAAAACTGTATTGCCCCCATCATTATGAATTATTAAACTTGAGGTATTGGTCCCTCTCATTAAATTATTCATCTACATCTCACCGTACGCAAAGTAGAACCATTAATGCTGCTGTCATTAATTTGAACAAGTTTAATCAGAAAGACATAGGGGTTTATACCGCTTTTACACGAGTCACTACTCTAAAAAATATAGTTATTGTTTCAGACAGCCCTATCAATCAATATTTTTTGTAAATATTGAGTGAAGATGTTTATTGTAAATTTTGTTATTATATATTAAACCCTGCATCATGTGCATCACTTGTATGCCAGGACTGTAAAATAGATGACAAATTACGAAATGCAGTTTTTATTCTTAAAATGAATACTACGACGAAATAGTTATGAAAGTTTAAGTGCTTACGATGAATTTGTACTTTATTACTCAGGATTATTAAATGTGACAAATAACGAAAACCCGTTGTTGAAACAATTAAGTGAAAAGTTGGATAAAAAGTATTCGCCAAATTTATAGTGAAACAATGGAGAAACAAAAAATTGACCAGCAGTTTTCATGCAGCATCTGTAGATTTTCCACACGCTGTTTTAATGAGTACACCGTTCATCAGCAGTATTTGCGTTTGTGTAATGTGTGTGGCTCTGTGTATGAAAATAAAAAGTATCATCTTTGTATTAAAACGCATGTTGGTGGTGGGAACACCAACGAAACACTTCCTAAAGCTAAAGATGGAACGCCATTTTTCAAAGAAGAATCACAAAGCCTACGGCACAGTATTGCAACGTATTCGTTTAGGTATGAGGAAAAATATGAACTAATTGAAGAAGCTGCAGGGGCAATTCAAGAACAGATTNGCAACGTATTCGTATAGGTATGAGGAAAAATATGAACTAATTGAAGAAGCTGCAGGGGCAATTCAAGAACAGATTGTTAAATTAATTACTTTTTATTTAAAAGAACACGGATCCTTTCGAGTGAAAGTGGCTTACAAAATGTTATTTAAAGACGTAATGAGAACAACAGAAGTTGTAAAAAAGTATGTATCTCTCAGTTTTAAAGTAGGTCATAAAGACTTTATAGTGGAAACCATTGCAAACAGTGCTCAATTTGTCACAAGTTTATGTAAATTACTAGCCCACCAAATCTGAGTTCTTAAAATTTTCATTACAATAATGAAACATCAACCTCGTCACGGTAGTGGCGGTTTACCATTGAGGTCCGTTAAAAAAAAGAGGAGTAATAAATGTTAGGTGTAAATCAAACTGTTTTTGAAGCCAGTGGATATGAAAAGAAAAAGCTGAGAAGACTGCTTGAAAGAGAAGAAACGTGGTCGCAGTACATAAAATCTAATAGATTACGCCACTCCAGTATAAATGTAGGAGATTCCTTTACTGAGCTGCGTGTTTTTGAGAAAGAGAATTCTCTTGGCGTTGCAGTTTACAAGTATTCAAAGAAGCACAAAAAGTTGTTGCTTTACGAACACCACAAATTAAATATGCCAAAGTAATAAGTCTGTTGCTACTATACAGATCACACTTGTCACCTAACATCAGTAAAAGTTATAAGGATAAGCTTCACTTTGCTTGCATTGTTGACAGTTCAGCATTTTTCAGAGCAAAGTCCAAGAAGCAGTTAGGTTTTTGTGATCATTGTCAAAATTATTTCAAAACTGAAAACCATGTCATCGAATGTTCAACAAACAGCAACGTGCAGGTCGCTTTACCTAAAGAAGATCATTTTAAATATACGGGTTACCATAGGATGCTGATGCCTTCTACGTTTTTTGTATTTGATTTTTTATATTATAATGAAATACAAAATAATGCAACAGCACTGAACGTTGCAGGATATAGCATCATTGGCATTAAATGTAAAGGCGAAGAAGTGTTTTCATCTGTGTACATTGGTAGAGATGCTATTAGCAAGTTCACAGATGAACTTTTACTTAACGCACATTTTTATGTGGAAGATATGGTGAGTAACCAACTACCACTTGTTACCAACGCCAAAGAAAGAGCTTATGCAAAAAGTCTGACGCATTGTATTTACTGTGGCCAGATGTTCACCAACGTAAATCCAGTAACCATCAATCATAATAGACACGATGTTTCAATTAAAAACAATTATCCGTGTTCACAATGCAATATTCTTTGGTTTCCTCTCGGAAAAATCGTTTGCTTTTGCTATGGGTTAAATTTAGCTGGTCGCTTTATATTGGGCCGTTTGTCAGAGTGTAGCACTAAAAGCATTGAGATAATTCCAAGTAGTGGTGGTGACAGCTACTATTCCATCTCAATACCAAATACTCTCGTCATTTATGATGCAAAAAATCATTTTTCTGATAATCTGCATTACATTATGAGAGAACATCCAGCATCCGCTATCCAGATTTTTCGTGGCGTTACCACGTGTGCACATGAGCTCGAAATTATGACGAAAGGAATGCCCTTTCCACACACAAACATCACTATGCTTGAGTCCTTGAAACAGCCACTGTGCGACTACGATTCCTTTTATGACATTACGTACACGACCAAAATATCACAGGATGATTATAATGTCGCACAAACAGCGTACTCTAAACTTTCGTGCCGCAATATGTACGATTACGGATTAAAGTGTATTCAAAGTAATGCATACGAATTGGCAGCAATCTTATTAAAGTACTCAAAATGTTGTCATGAAAATTTTGGCACATATCCGCTTTGGGATGGTTCATTCTTTTGCTTTTCATTGTGCGCATTATTATTCTCAAGCCAACTATGAACATTTGAAATGCCCAAAAATAATACAACTCATTCAGGGTAACATATTAGGTGGCATTTCGCTATCAAATATCAAGCAAGTAGAGTGCAAAAGCAAAAGGCTAGGAAACGAGGATGTAAGCCCCAGACAATGAGTGCGTTTATTTTGATATACAGTCACACAACGCTTCTTTGGTAGGGAGAAAAATACAGCATTCTTCTTATTGTTTGCTTACTGAAGCTGAAATGTGTAGTTTTAACGTTACGGATGTAAAGAATGATGAAAATGTGTCATACTTAATGTGCTGCGATCTGATTTATTCATCAGAGCTGAAAGAAACAAAGTGGTTACTACTGGTTCCAACCAGATCTTCCAGTAACTATGGCATTAACGTTGAAATGAATGAGGCTGCATCTGCGTGGACGACGAATTACCATGTTGGGGTAGCGAAGATAGAACTGAATCAGCTAGACAAAAAAAGTTGTTGGCTCTCACACAAGCATTTACAACTTTGCTTAAATATGGGCATGAAACTGCAAAAATACGTTGACATCATAAAATACAACGCGACTATGCAATTCAAGTCTTTTGTAGATCAATGTGCTTTTGCAAGAAAATATGCACAATCCTCATTTTACGCAGGTTTGAGTAAAAGCTTGCCTAACACGTGTGTTGGAATGTTTCAACTTAAATGCACAAACCAACGCGTAACTCTGTGCGATAATGGACAAAAGGCAAGTAGGCTTTTGGCATTTTTCGGCTTTTATTGATGCTGAAAGTTTGTCACCAAATTTAATGCAAATTTCTGTAAAATGGCGCAAAAGTTTATTACTCCGCAATATATTAATTGCTTTTCATATATTATCAGAATCTAAAAGAGTAATGATGGAAACATTATTACCATCTGCATCCCATTTTTAAAAACAGAATGTCGTTAATAATGATGGAAACTAACTCATTTTTGGTGAGAATCACCGGTCGAAATGAACAAAATGGAAGCATTTATGACGCCTTGAAGAAATTATCGAAAGTTGTAGAATTTTCTCGCGTTCCCCCACATGTGACTGAACTGTATGATACTAGTAATGCTCATAAACCTGGCAAGCTTAAAATTGAATCCATATTTATTAGATCGGTAATAAGTTTATGAAGTAAGATGCTTAGCATTATTGAGTGTGACCCTAAAAAATGCGACAGACATGAGTAGAGTATGGGGGGTAGAACCACTTTTTTAAACACTTCCTAATAAATATATGGCAAAGTACAAATACTACAATGTTTTCTAATGTGATGTTCCTTGTTACTCTTATAAATACAGCTTGCTCCATCTATGTATGTTTAAGCATACTCATACAAATATGGTATGTTAAAGCATACACATACAAATATGGTATGTATCGTGTAATATCTTTCAT
>JAHZNE010001845.1:0-10259 GCA_027744055.1 Callyntrura sp. NNG-2020
CAAAAAGCATATTCAGAAGCGAATTATCTGGGATTGGAATCATTGCACATCGAGCGGGTAGCCTTTGTGGTGATTCAACACTGTGTATAGGAGTTTATAGAAATTCCATTTTTAAAACGTTTACCTTTTCGCATAGCTACTAATGGAAATTCTCCAGACCGTACATTTGCCAGTTACGCTACTGCTGCTTTGTAGTATGTATATCGTTACATTTGTCGGTTTATCGGAAGATACTAGACGGAAATGGAAAGACGCGGGTCGCTGGTTGAGTTTGGTCTACTCACCTTGATTGGTTAGTATACACACAGAAAAGGAAGCAGATTTTTTATGCCAGCCAGTAGGCATTCCATAAACTGTCCTGTAGTGGATTATCTGCCATTTCGCATTACATTAAACTTTTCAACGATTAAATTACACCTACGGGAAGCACCTTTCACTAAATATAAAAAATAGTATTAGTTATTAAATTGAATCCAAATTTACAACGAATACATATTTCCCATACTTATTCATGTATATTTTTGTTCGGATCGAAAGTATAATATATCCGTACTTAATGTAAAAAGAACACAATAAAATAAATTTTTAGCGTTGAGAAAATATACAAGTGCGATGTTTCAGTTTTTTAATTTTTTTATTTCTACACAAATAATAACTACATTTTTGTATCGACTACGAATGAGACGTCAAAACATTTCACCAAACCCTATCATGCTATTTTAAGATCATCATGCCATTCTTTATTATTAAAATGCATGCTGCATGTTTTTTATAATTCATCGGCTCTGTCAGCCTACGGGAAAGGCTCGTAATACAACTACATCCCTTTGTAAATTTTTAATATTTAAAAACTGTTTCCTTTATACTTTGTGATACGTTGCATTGCTATACAAAGGCTTTTACCCTTGTTTGAAGAAAGTGCATCTTGCCAAGACAGAAAACTTAAATCTATATTAAAGGTCGCATGGGCCATCATCTCAGATTCAACCTGTGTCAAATAACTTGACATCCTGCTGACTATCGACGTATCTAGTGTCAGTCAATTTATTAACATCTACAATTGTCTTGGACGGGTTTCGTCATGCAGCCATCGTCTTCCATGAAAGAATGATTAATCCTGCTTATTGATTTGTGAAAACAGAATACAATAATTCTTAACTTTTCTTTTTAGATAATTTGGGGACAGTCATTTAGAGGGACGGAGAAGGCATTTTCAAACATCGGTCTCGCCACGTAATGATAATAAATAATTAAATGTATTTTTCGGGTCTAGCTTTATATTTACATAGCAGCATTCTTCAGGCATGCATTGTTCCTTTGGGGACCAGCTAAAAACCAGGAGATCTGTATATTGTATTCCGAACGACAACCACTTCTCAAATGGTATTGAACCACAACCACCAATGCATCATTTACTACATCTTTGTTCACTGTCCACATTCTGATAACACAACGCAATGTTTCTGTATGCCCATACTTCACATACTTCACACAATGCACACAGCAAGTATCGTAGTACCCGAGAGTTGAAGCGCGTTGGCTATTTCAACGTTTGACTTTAGTCAGTCAATGTGAAAGAACACATGAACTGAGAGATCTCAGGTGATCATCACTTCCTGCAATGTAAAAACGCAACACATTGTTCCTGCTAGTATATTACCCCTTTACTTGTGCACTATTACTCCAGTTGTTGGTCAAACATCACCAAAAACTTATCCAGCCTCGTATATTTCACGGTTGAGTAATTGTGTAATTGTATCCATAATTTAAACTATTTGATCCTTTTTGCAAAGAGCGTTCTATAATCAATTATAGAGTTTTAAACAGTTCTATAGTCAATTAAAACTTTTGGCTATCTGAAAACAGCCACAATAAACCCACTGAGCGCAAGAGAAACATAATTAGCACCGAATAGCAATTTGTCAAATATGGATGGAAATCAACCTCTGTTACCCAATAACCCGGATGAGCGGAATAATGAATTGTGCGATCTCGTTTTTGGGATTCCTCTGGTTAGTAACTGGTTAAAATGATTATATGTTATCTTTTGTAGCTTATCACTGGATATAGCTCCCTTCAAACGAGATGCCTGACAACCTTAATTTTTCTTTGCAGTTGCGTGACAAGATTTTAAAATATGCAGTTCATGAAGGAGGGAATATTTCCCGAACAGACGCTTGTTCCTGTCGGCTCGTGCAACATTCCTGGCTAAATTCCGTTAACAAATCTCTCGTGGAATCTGGCTCCACTCTGTTCCATATCAGCCTGGGCATTAGGGACTACGTATCATCCAGGGATTCCGTTCTTAATCAGTTTATAGATGCGTACTCCTCCCCATCTCCCTTGTTGAACAGCGTTCCTCCGTTTGAACTCTGTCTTTATTTCCACGAGGAGATTGACTACACAAGGAGCAACCAGGTGCTAGAAAAATGTTTGCTGGGGTGCAGCAGTGGGCTGGTGTCGTTACACTTAGGTTTCTACCACAGTTGTAATTACTTCCACTACAACATTCCCGACAACGCGGCTTTCCCCGTGCTTCAAAACATGTATATCCGCTTTTATTTCCGGCACCGAGACGATGAAAAATTTAAACTGTGGCGAACTGACGTGACCTCAAAGACTCAGTCGCTGTTGTCAAAATGTGAGAAACTGACCTTCCTTTGCATGGCGGAGCAAGATACCGTTGTGGGAGGCACCGTGTCCGACGCTTTCAAAACACTCCGCTTGCCCGCGACCCTTACAAAGCTGCAGCTCGGGGGAAAATTGGTTAATGCTCAGATGGAGCAGCTAATGACTGACAACACGTTTCCCCAGTTAACTGCCCTCCAATTGTCCCTTCCCCACTATTTACAAGACGACACCATTTACACAATTTGTACTGTGGTTCGCGACACTCTCCAGAAGTTGGAGATTTCCGGGGGGCGATCTCAGGACGACGGGGGGAAAACCCGGATCCATTTACCAATTATGAAGAGACTGGCCTCGCTCAAGGTAACGTTGTGCAATTGGGAGTGGGGCGAGGGTATCGAGGATTTAGGGGCGGGGTTACCAGTGTTGAAGAAAATCGAGATAAGTCTTATCGCTCCCGCCCTTCTGCGTCAACTTGTGCTCAACAATGTGCTCAACAATCAGTTTAAATGTACCGAGGAACTGGCAATTGACTTGGTAGGACATGACGCCACAAATTTTCACGAAAATTGGACACTCTCCCTATCCCAATTTTCGCGCACATTTCCTTCCCTTTCGGTATTGGTCATTAAATCTACTGTTTCGTACAACGCACCCCACACTTTTGAAGCCATCTTTAAGCACGTGACTCAGTTGAAGAAACTCCGTTTCCATATTTATGAGGATTACGATTACAGCATCGTTGATGCTAGCCACTTCTGGAGTATGGTATTCCTGGGAATGCTCCCGGAAGAGATAAATGCAGAGAATGTTCCTCCAATCAGGAAAATGGCAGGTTGGTAATCTTTTATTTTAAAACGGTTCAATCGATGTTAGTGTTTAGGGTTTTTTTATTTCATACATTTTTACATTCTTTAGAACTGTGCGAACTGGAACTGCAGTATACTCCATGTGACAAGGATTCCGATGCAGAGGAGGACACTGCTACCAGGGACACGTCAGGAAGGCTCCCAGATGGCGTGTTTGAACATGGATTTCTCAAAATGCCCAATTTGTTCCAAGTAACATTGGAAGGAAATATGAGTGTAAACCCTCAAGTTTTAATGCAATGGTATTGTCTAAACGTGAATTACAATGCAATATTTACATTTTTTGTTTTGATCGTTTCTATAGGTATCCCACGCAACAGCTCAAAAATGGGAAGACGCCGGGCGGCGGTTGACGTTGACCGGCAGCAATTTGTATGATGAGTAGGCACAGAAGGGGGGAACTCTACTTTGACCTCGACGAGGAGATTCATTACAAAATGTTCACTTCGGTGCAGTACTGGATTAGCGAGTTTACGATTAGATTTGTGATGTAGTTATTTCCGGTTCACTAATTCGGATAGAGTATATTTTCCCGTTTTTCAAACTGATTGTATCCGTCTGTGTTGTGCGAATATTTAAGATTAGATATTTTAGAATGTGTATTTTGCGAAAAAAAATACTTTAGAGATTTTAACGCTTTTCTCTAAATGTAAAAATCTTAGCTGTTTTTATTTGGGAATCGATCCCGATGTTAGTGGTACCGTAATTTCTGCTTTCAGAACATTGTGTTTACCAGCTCTTATCAGAAGGTTAGAACTCCGTTAGAAAATGGTTAACGTCAACATGGAGAAATATCAGATGCTGTTGAGAACTAAAGCGCACCCCAATTACACGGTGCTTATATTTATATTTAGTCTTCGGTATCTTCCCGGGAATGTCAGTGACCTCTTTAGAGGCGTACGGCTCTGGGTCGCAAACTTATTAGAAAGTAGACGATTTTGGAACCAGAAGAAAAGATTACATAGAGAGTGGTGTAGACTTGTTAATTGTGGAAAGTTTTAAGTCACTATGTATCGGTTTATGTAATTGTGGGTAATTGTGTAACTTAATAAATGTGGCGAGAGAAATAATGATTCATAGAATAGTATTCCAGTGTTAAAAAAAGTCGAGATAGCCTTCTGCCTAATGCAGAGGCTAACAGATGCTCCAGAATGACGTTGAATCAACTGAGAAAGTCTACTTCCATTTTAAAGAAACCAAAGCTCTTGCCTCTCCACAAACATTGACTATGTCACTGGTACAATTTTCTTGCGGTGTTTCTAATACTTTTGTATTGGAATTTAGAGATAAAGTTCCAAACAACGCGTCATACGCATTCTAGTCATTCTTTGAGCAGAGGGCTCAGTTAAGGAAACTAATGAAATGGAGGAGGAGCCCTAATTAATTATCAGCAATCACTACCATTTATGGTGTTTAGTGTACATCGAAACGACACCGGAATAAATTTCTAAAGTGAGCATTAATTTTATAATAAAATGTCTGGTTGGTATATTTTGTATTGTCAGATGGTTCAATCATGGTAGATTTTAACACATAATTGCATTATTATTTGTTTCTATTAGATTTGCGCGTACTGCGAACTCGCCATTGTGAAAGCGGATTTGATTCCAGTAACATGAGCCTTCCAGATGATGTGTTTGAATACGGATTTCTCAGAGTATCAAAGCTCTACGACGTGTCACTGCGAGGGCGGATGATTGTAAGGCATCCTGATTCAATTCAAAATTCCCAAATATTATTGTAGAATTTCTTGATTGTAGCAGACATTTTTGCTCTTTTTTCAGGCATTTAATGCTATAACTAGAAATAGAGTGTCGGGTTGGCATTTTACATTTACTCACGGATATTCGGATGACTGAGAAAACGATTACTTGATTACTGGATTACTAATGTACAAAGTAAAGAATACACGAACAAGATGTAATCGCCGCGGGTTGTAATATATTTGCTACACATAAAATTTAAGTATGTAATTACATTTACGAGATTATATTATTATTTTTTTAAACGCAAAGAGGCAACACAGGCAATGGAAGAAAGTTTTTATCGTGATTATGATGCCGTAACTAAGATTGCTGTTATTCGTGTGCGGGTGTAGTGCCCAAAAATACGACCACAAACGTAAATTACCACAACCAAAATATCAACAAAAATTGATGCTGAAAATGATCGTATATATATAATTTTTAAACATTAATAAGTACTGGTATAGATTTCATGTAAAATCGTTATTAACTACTACTGCTGCCGTACATTACGTATTTTATGTTATAGACTTCAAAATCGATTATAATCACAGTAGTACTACTAAGATGATCTCATCTTTGTCTTAATCTTATATCCAATTTAGGTAAATCTAAACCTTAACCTAGTCACGTCGATTTCTCGTAAACAAAAATTTTGGAAATCAGTCATCTACCACCGAGTGATTTTCTAATTTTAGGATCACAATCAGACTCCTTATAATGTTAATGAAGGTCAAACATTGTAGTAGAACAGATTTTACCTTACCAAGTAACTATATGTAAGTATTGAAGATGTTACATCTTTACAGATTCATATATTCAAAATAATAAGATGCAAATGAAATCTAGTGAATCTAGTAAGTTAAAGATAGCGTTTTTGAATAACAAAAAATGACGGAAGTAGAAATGATTGTAAAACTCTAATATTAATTTGTGTATGACACCACTTAAAAATGTTTGCCACTTAAATGAAATGTTGCTAGATTGTGTAATCATTCGAAATGCACCTTAATGTACCAGGTGATGCCCTCCTTGTGTAGTACTGTTATCTACCATTTTGCACGGTATGACTAAAAAATTATACAAATACATACGTTTGTGTGTAGAGTGTAATGTAAGTATAAACCCATTTGACAATGTACATTACTTAAAAATTTATTTGTTATGAAATCTGGAGAATTTTGAAGGACGGATAATAAAATATGCAAATAGTTACTACATATAATGTTAACCCAATATTTGTGTTATTTAACAACTAATAGATGATGTGTGAAAAATTTAGCCTGTAATATCGAAACTTCAAGGTTCCTATAGTATAAAATACTGAATGTCTTTATATAGAATGTTTGCGACACTAAATACATACATAAGGCCATAAATGAACTTGAAGGGCATGCTTTAGTATAATACAATTTGACACAAAAAAGGCAGATTACTACATTACGCAATGCCGAACTTATCCATATTTTGTTTTAGATACATATATGAGGATTTTGTGCTAGTCCAGCTAACGAGGAGGGTTCAGGGACCTTCCCTCCTGGATCTCTACGATTTGGCACTTTTCATGGATAATCGAATGCGTAGAATCCAATGGGCGCAAAATTTTTCCCGAATGCCCCCACACATGGCGTCCAGTGACCATGGGACCTTTAAGCCACTTACATTAGAAGCTGTAGCTTTATACTCTTTATAACCAGTAATGAGTAGTAACTGTGCGAGAATCGATCGTAGGCACCTAGGGATGGGCTCCATATTATTTTGGACTATGTGACGCCACCGGAAGTGCTTCAACCTGAATGTCGCTTTTCCTTCGTTCTATGGACCACTTCCCAAAATTGGTAAATAAGTGCATCTACATGAGATATATGATAATACCAAGTTTGGATGTACCATGGTGATCCTAATTGGTGCCACGAGCGCTAGAAGTCTCCAGTATGGTAAGCTTAAAATTTCATGAATGAAAGTAGGTTTTGAAAATCTGTCTTCGCCAAACGATATGTGGTCATCCAAGAATGTGAATGTCCTGTTTTGGACCACTTGACATCACCGGAGGTGGTGCCACCTGAAGGGTGCGTTTTCTTAGCTTAATGGACCACTTCTAAAAATTGGTACATAACTAGATTCATCTAGGACACATTATTATTTCATGTTTGGCACTACTAAAATTACCCAATTTAGCGCCACAGACCCCCTAAAATATCGTCAAACTTCTTATCTCACGATCGAAATGGTATTCCAAAAATTTTTTTTCACAATTTTTGGGAAGCATCGTACAGGTAATTATTGCAACTATTACTTTTCTTCGGGTAATGGACCATTTCTCAAATATTTGAACACAAAAACCGACATCAGTTTTTTAATTCTCATAAAAACGGCCAGTGGTAAAAAACAAAGCATTTGGAGCAAACCGCGTCACGCCACTTCAATGAGCAGTCTTGATGCCGCTGATTATACTGGAAGCATTTACTGCATATGTAACGTTAACATGCATGTAGTAAAATTCATGACATGTAGTGCTGTCAAAATATTCTGGCCAAGCCTCTATCATTTCCCGCCAAATTTTAATTTGTATTTTTAATGCATATATATATACGTACGGGTGATACATGTTATCTGTCCGTTATCAGCATTTTGGAGGAGCAGAAAAACAAAAACAAAATCATATCTATCTAGCTTCTGATTATTATTGTACATTTGTACATATCATTTTATGGAATAGTTGTTGTATTTTTAGTGAAATAGCATTTCGTAGTGTTGTAGTGTTTGATATAGGTCAAATTAAAATGGAGAGCTGTCAACCCATCTCAACAGACCTGAGCAGTGATTTTATTAATCCGGTGTCAGTTGCAGCGTTATTTTTAGAAAAAGTAACTGCACTATTTCCGGACAAATCAACTTCAGATAAACCATCGCCAGCGGATGAAGAAATTGCAATTTTACTGATTAATAAATTCGCAAAAATTACAGAAAACTACGCTTTCGTTGAAGAAAATGAGAACTACTTTGGTGGGGTGAGCAATTTTACTGATTAATAAATTCGCAAAAATTACAGAAAACTACGCTTTCGTTGAAGAAAATGAGAACTACTTTGCTGGGATGCCAACTAAATATAGGATAAAAATTTGTAAAAATAATAATTGCTTAATATTTAATTTCATGTTTTCAATTTGTAGAAGGAGATACAACAATTGACTGCTCCCAAACTTGCTCTCAACAGTGTGAATCATGCAGTCCAGTCAACGATAATGATCCCGACTTTGAGGAAAGTGAATATTCCTGTTCGACTGCTCCTGCCGCTTCGGTCGAGAAGAAAGCAAAAGTGTTAGAATTAAGGAAACAACATCCAGGGTGGAAAATTGACTGCTCCCAAACTTGCTCTCAACAGTGTGAATCATGCACTCCAGTCAACGATAATGATCCCGACTTTGAGGAAAGTGAATATTCCTGTTCGACTGCTCCTGCCGTTTCGGTCGAGAAGAAAGCAAAAGTGTTAGAATTAAGGAAACAACATCCAGGGTGGAAACTTAAAACCATTCAGGGAAAGTACCCCTATGTCCCAAGTATGAAATGTTTGAAGGAATGGCAGGAGCATGTACAGAATGGGGGAACAACTGCTGAAATTTACATGAAAATCCATAAATACACATTGGAAAATTTTCGTGAATCGAGAGCAAAGTTTAAACCAGTTCATGATATTGATCTGCGTCGCTGGGCGTTAAATAAAGCTGCGGAATTTCCGTCAATTAGAGGAACTTTTAAAGCTTGTAGAGCGTGGCTCTACACCTTCAAAAAAGGACATAAGATTTCAACAAGAAAAGTAACCAAAATTGTCAGCAAAAGAAATCTGCGTGAAATGGACCAAATTTTGGCTGAGGTTGAAGTATTTAGAAAGGAGATCCAAGATTTACAGAAGAATTTACGAACTGAAAAATATATGGAACACCGATCAAGTGGGGTTTAACTATGAATATATAGAGGCTCGCACTTTATCGTGGAGTGGAGAAAAAACTACTTTTGGCTCTGGATTTTCTCCAAAAAATAGAGCAACCCACAGTTATACAGTGGAGTACATAATCAATGCTGCGGGGCATATTGTCGGACCAGCTTATGTGTGCCTCCAGTATTTAATGCACCCAACCTATGCGTAACTTGTACTGCATCAGGGAAAATGAACAAAAGTCAAGTTGAGTATTTTTTTGAAAATGTTGCGAAACCCAACATAAAAGGAAACATATTATACGTGTTGGATTCATGGTCAGGTCACGTTGTTTCGAACGCTTATTCAAATGTAGATGAAGATTGTTCAGTTACAGTGAAAGTAATCCCAAAAAACGGTACATCTTTAGCCCAACCATTAGATGTTTTCTTCAATAGAGAACTTAAATATTTTGTAAAACAGGTATCTTCATACGCTAATTTACATGACATTCAGGTAACTTCTAGAAATGATATTTTACGAATTCAGGCCCATTTTACGTTTTCATCGCCATCTTTTAACGAAATGATAAAATACACATGGATTAAATCCGGACTGGTATATTTAGATCGTAATGTTTTTGAAAATGTAAGAGACGCCTGTTTCCGTTTTTATGATAAGGTGTGTTCTGTTGAATATTGTATTGACGAACCATTTTATAAATGTAGCCGGTGCGACGACGTCATATGTTTTAATCATTTTTATATGACATGCATGCATTTAAATGTATTTGTGGGCCGCTTTATTTAAAAAATAATTAACATAATATAATAAGAAAAGTAATAGTTGCAATAATTACCTGTGCGATGTTTCCCAAAAATTGTGAAAATAAAATTTTGGAATACCATTTCGATCGTGAGATAAGAAGTTTGCCGATATTTTAGGGGGTCTGTGGCGCTAAATTGGGTAATTTTAGTAGTGTCAAACATGAAATAATAATATGTCCTAGATGAATCTAGTTATGTACCAATTTTTAGAAGTGGTCCATTAAGCTAAGAAAACGCACCCTTCAGGTGGCACCACCTCCGGTGATGTCAAGTG
>JAHZNE010001846.1:0-31962 GCA_027744055.1 Callyntrura sp. NNG-2020
AGGTACACTTTTTGCTTTCCATAAGTTTTCTCCCGAACTTTCCCATTCTATGATGCATGAACAACATCGTTGACCGTAGTTTAATGAACAAAATAAAACTAGCCTTTTCTGTCTTTTTTTTGTGACAAAAGTCTTATCTTACCTGAACCAATGTGTCCAAAGCTTTCTGAACTGCAGTTTTTCCGTGTTCTTTATGTAAATTCTGAACTATGTCATTAACGCTATAAGGCCGATTTTGCGACGTCAAATACTGAAGTACAGCTGACTCTGGCGAGTTTGATTTGCTCATCCTTTGTCTTTTATATAAACTTACGACTGGAAAGCAGTTTAAACTTGTCAACTAGACTAGAAAATTGACAAGTGAATCCTTAGTGTCTTAATTCACAACTTAAGAAGTCCAGTAGTAGCCCACAAACAAAAACGATGAGTATGAAACTTTTAGTCCGAAAGACGAAGTCACAAGTCCAGGGATGCAAGGATACCGTGTGGTGCGATTCCCATTTAAGTGCTTTAGTTGACGCTTTATTTGCAAATATTTTAAATTTTAAATTTGTATCACCTTTGTTAACGCATTCATTTACGACATGACCAGACCATGACATAAAGCCAATGAAAAAGTTTAAAATGTGAACTGTTATATGTTGGATCTTGGATAGTTTTGCTCCCCGCCACACACATGGTAAGCTTTTGTTCAAATGTTGTCTTTGTGTTTATACTTACAGCATTACATTGATAGCCGAATCATCATCATCACCTGACAGCAACCAATCCAAAACAGACGACGACGCAGCATCAGCACCTACCTGTTAGCTGAACCAACCAACTCATATAAAGATTACTACCTCAATTAAACAAGTTACGAACTTAAAAATTAAAAAAAAATAGTAATTGGCTTGAAAAACTTAGAACGAGACATGTAGTACGATTTCAAACCATTGTTCTCTAAAAATGAACCCACATATATGTAAACGTTTTGCAACTTTTGTCTATCAGTAGCAATTCAGGGCTGTCAACTTTCATAATGCTCATTTTTCAACATTACGAGAATCGGTTGGGTCATGAAATGTTCCCCAGTGAGAGAAAACCTGAGCACGGTTCTAAGGTTCCGGAAGATAATTCAGCGATAATCGATTGTTTATATTGATGTTTACTGCTTTTGGCTCCAGAAAAAAACACTTTATGGGAAGCTTTAGACCAGCTCGACCCCTACCCAATAGACCCGTTCTATATATAAAAAAAGATATTTCAACTATTTTGAATTGTATCTTTCTTTACACATTGACAGAAAACATAAACGCCGGACGCTTAAGGGAATTGAATTGAAACAAATTGTAAAAATGTTACTGATATAGTATCGCGTTTTTATTTTAGGTGCACTAATAGCCAGCCAAAGTAGCCATTTCCTTGTCCAAGGGCATGAATTGCAGAAAGAAATTTGAAATTTGTCTTATACCACATACCACATAACCACATTGCTTATAATTGTCCAAAGATTAGAAGATATATATAATCAACTTAGATATAATTAGAAGATATAAGAAGAAAATTATTATTATGTTATAGTTCATATGATTAATTTCTTCTTTTACCAATGCATGAGTTTGGGTAATTGTTTTGCGATGCAATCGCTCTGCTGATAATGCAAGCAATATAGGTCAACATTGGTCATCAAATCATTGCGCATGATTTGTGTGACCCAAGATGATCCAGAAGAAGATGATGACTTATGATCCCGATAATGACGTGGCAATTAAAAACAAAAATACGTATTATCTACGCTCCATTTTTTTTTAGGTCCGGTCCTGTCTGGTATAACAGGCATTAGAATACAATATTCAGATGTTCAAAACGCCTTTCTGCAATTCACAATGCTTGTTGGAATGTTTTACAATATTTTTAATGCTATTTTGACGAGGTACAATGGACATGTTTTTTTGCATTTGCTGCCTTGTCTCACGTCGTATATCGTGTTCCAATGTGGAATGATGCTCTCATTATTAAATACCGCGCACATACTAGTAGGTAATATGTGCGCTGAAGCTGATTGCTAATAAGAATTTTTAGAAATCAGGAAACTGTTTTCAAAATATATTTATTTAAAAGTTTTAAATGCTTTTTCGATATGAAAATTAAATTACAACAAACAGTTACAATTGCATACAATAATATGTAATATGTTTTTCGTTTCTTCGTTTCTTTCTCTTTTCGTTTTGAGCTTTTCCTTTCGCAAAGAAAGGTGAAAACCAAAGACGTTTTCTGATTTGTAAAAGTTATATCCACTTATAGTACATAACATTCTACGAACTAATAAAGTTAAAAGACAGTAGTACTTAATTTCTAATTTCTAGCTACTTAAAATGAACATTTGTAGCGTAATTTGATATGTGTATTTCCCCACCTTTGTAGCTGCCACATTCAGTAGATATTTTTTATTCTTACAATATTTAAAGGAAATATGATATGAAACTACATCCCTTAATTACATTTAACATTGTCCGTAGACTTTGTTTTCTTACATATTAGCTATTTATATGAACATATATTGATGTTTTGAAAGACTTTAGCCATACCTCAATCAAATGAATCATTCCTTTCGTTTAAATTCTGGTAAAGAACTAAAATAAAACATTTAAAATTCTTGAACTTTCCTATTACCATCACCAGTTTCAAAAAAATAACAATCATTGTTATTTGCCTTTATACATTTTCTATTTTTGTAGTGCATAAAGAATGTACAATAAAAAGTAACCACTGGGAAATCATTTTAGAAACTTTATAGAAAAATGCTCAACGAGTCAAAAAAAATTGATTTAAATGCTTGTGATAGTAATAAAAATTTACTGTATTTTTGTTATTAATGATTGCAATTGACCCACATATGAATTTAACTTTTCCATATATGGTGATGTCCATATTATTATTAAAAGTATAAATTACGCGGTGTAATATTACCATCCACAAAGTTACAGTGCAGGAGAGTAGGTTCATACCAACCAGAACATTCTATTATGATATATCATACGTTAATAAATATTGTTGCTGCGTCATGCATAAAGTTATTTAAATTTCAATATGGTATCGACAAAGTCACTGACAATAATAGGATGAAAGTAAATATACAATAGGAATCTACATTACAATCAATAAGTAAAGTGCTACTACCGTACACTCCCATACTTAAATTCAATGCAATAGTATAAGCGCATCATGAAGTTTTCTTTTGTTTTATAAAGATGAATAGGTAAATATTCAAATTCCCAAACCCACTCTGTTTCTAAATAAACCCAAAATGCATGAAACCACACCATTCTAATGTTTCCTGCTGTTTAATCCATTGCACGAGACGCGGAAGTAGTTAAATAATGTATTTAGACCAATTAGTTTGTCATTCGTTGTCGCCAGCAAATACACAAAAACACTCATCACCTAAACTTTGTAACAGATTTTGATTGACTACTGTTGAAGAAAAATCACTTAATTGCTTTGCAGGTAATTTTTTCCAGTAAAAAGAGATCACCAACGATCCAACATTTTAACCCTCGATGCAAACAGCACAGCACTGGAAAAGTGTGCATAGGTAGTCCACAGCTCCGAAAGAACTTTCATCGTTTCTTGGATTATACTTTATTGCTCCAAATCGTCTAGCATGAGCCTTTTCCTCATATTCGGGATCGTTGGCAGCTTTTTCCGCGTCTTTCAGCATATCGATAATAGCTTTGTACTCTCCTCCCCCGGATGTTGGTTCGTTACTTATTACACCAATATCGTCTGCACACGGCGGGGTCGACCTTCTGCAGCAGTCATCAGTTATATCGTCATCACTTGTTGGATTTCGGGCAACCCCACTTGATTCTTGCAAGGCTGTCTCTACAGAACTACCATTGCCACTTCCAGCAGATTCTGGTGCAGAATCGCCATGCGGAGGCAACAAGGGATGCATCTCGGTGGGGGGAGCACTTGTTTCGTCTTCCTGTTTATATGCATGATAGAAAAACATTTATGCAAATATGTTACCAAAAATCACACACGAGGCCGACAAAATGGCAAAAAGAAATACATACCTCATATATGTATCTCTTCTACGTAAAAAAGCCTTGTATGTAAAAAAAAAGTTAAGTTATTTTGGAACTTACCATTGTTCTTGGTTGACCTGCAGCTCTTTCTGTGACCAACTGCCTAGATTAATTTGCAGCGTTTAATAGAGGATTAATTTCAGTATTATCTTGGGATTTTAACTTTTAAATATCGTAAAATCACGTTAGTGGGAGGTACAACAAGCACTTGGACTACTGTAAATGGTTGCATAAAAACTGTTATTCACCTGTTAACTTAATATGGTCTTTGGGGTTAGTAGTTTAGAACTGCTGTTACAGTATTTTATCGTCCTCCTACAAAGCAGCAGCGTCAGTCAGTGTAGGCACCAAACACTCGCAGATATTTTTTAGCAAAATGTGTGACGTGCACTGTGTGCACATGCATGCATACAACACAAACACGTAAACACACATATACAAGAATTTCTGCATACGCTGATGAACAGCTTTTCTACAAGTTTACACTCTTCTGCTATCGTTTTTGTGTGTTAAAAATCTTGCCTTTGCAAGCTTGTCCAACAGTCCAAAGACGTTTTCCATTCGTTCTTAAAAGATGAGGACAAGTTGTAAATCTCTGTACATGATTAAAGATGCGAATAATATGAGATATTAAGTATGTCGATGTCGTCGTGGTCGTGTGTCTGCTTGAAATGATTAAGTAATTCACTCTGGCCTCTTCAACACTGACGATAAATTAAACGTATGGCAAAAACGATAAAAGCAAAGTGAATGTGCTGAGGATGGCAAATGGCGGACTTACTCGATTCATGTCCCCACAAAAGCGTCACCTTCTACTATTTTTTCCTTTTAAATATTCTTAAATGCCTATATTTTTCTTGTTTACAGCTATCAACTCCCTTCACTTAATCTTTCTCTCCCCCCGTCAAGTAGATATTTCAAAAGGATTTTATGTGACTTAATCGTTTCTGCACTATGTAATTTGGAATGCCCATCAGCGAATGAAAACGTCCTATTATTTGCTCTTCTACATGTGATAAAAGGATAAAATTGGTATAATGATTGGTTTCTTCCACACTTGAAAAGCAGATTTGATTACTCATAAAAATTCTTCATGCACACAGATTCTTGCTTGTGGTGGTGGTGTCACACACACAGTATGAAAAAAATTTGACGATCCTTGAACACACAATAACTACATATTTTACTTGTACTAAGCATATATCTTATTAAGTATTATTACTTACTACCACTACATATTAATAAGCTGGAGGGGTCCGTATAAAAACTGAAGCACTATAACTTCATCTTATTTCATCGAACACTACCACTAGGTAAAGAATAGTGATTGTGGTGGCAATAACATTCGACAACATCCCAATGATCACATCATCATCCGACAATGAATACAGTGAAGAGCTAGAAAGGTATGCAGGAAAAAATCTACCCAATTACTAGCTTGCTGTTGAAACATTACATTACATTTATTTTAACTTCGCAGACAAACACACACAGACAGACGTCTTCTTCTTACCCGTTTTTCATTACTTGCTGTGTTCCCTTCATTTTTACTACTTTGAGCATGATGCAATGTAAGCTGCGTAAACTGCACGTTTTCTTTTCTTCATCTTCACCTTCTTTACAAAAGGTATTAGGTAAACAAGTGCCTAGCTATCTCTCTTTCATACCCTTGCCTTGCAGAGTTACATTTAAGAAGTCAAAAAGGCACAAAATAAGCACGGGGGTATCGAGGCTCGAATGCTTTAAAAGGAAAAAGACTGAAAACAGCTACTGGATTGACAATGAGAAATGTGTATGTCTGCCTTCTGTAAGCATTAAATATTTCTCTAAGCATATAGAAGACTACTGTGTGTAAAAATATTGAGGACGCACTCACAATCCGCCAGCAGACGTGTACTGTTGCATACTAACTGTCTATACAACGGATAATGTACGTTTGATGATGTATGTAGAGATCCCAGAATATTTTTTATCGAATTTTCATCTTTTGCCCGAAGCTATTTTATGTGCTATTGGGTTTCATTCATGTTAATATTAATAAGCCTGAAAAAGCTCTAAACACATGTATGCATGAATTCATCAGAAATTTGAGCTGTACTGCTTTTCTGCACAATAAGTAATCGAATCGAAGCTATAATATATTTATTATTCATACCACTGAGGGATTGCGATATTAATGTTACCATTGCAGATCATGACAGTTGTTTTCAGCGTCAGCTTGTTGCATGTGCTGATGCTTGGTCGAATTTGAATTCATTAGGGCTCATTGTTCTGTTGAGATGAAGAGATGGGAGGCTGCCTGTTGCAGACGTATATAAACTGTCAGTAGCACTAGCAAGTTTTGTGTGGTGTGATGTTATGGCGTATCTAGTTGCCACTATACGGTTGACGGTATACGTGTGTATGCAATAGGCAATAACGTACTACATATTATATGGTAGTTGGTCTTTGGTCTAGCAGTTTTGGATTCCTGAAAAAGCTGCTCCTGTAAATGGTAAGCGTATACGTGCAAGAAACCTGTTGTTAATTTCAATTTCAAACCAGCAAAGTAACGCAAATGCAATGCCTGCACTACTGTTCCTTTGCAGCAGCATAGTAGGTCGTCCTTGTATACATTTATACATCCGATCCCAATGATAATTTGCTTAAAGTTATAAGGCACTATCTATCATGCTCTTGCTAGGTTCAAAGTATTTTTATAGCCTCCAGCAATAATGGCAATGCCTTCTCCTAATACTTTAGGTGTATGTATTCGTTTTTCCATTTCATACCTTTCCTACAGTGAACAGAAGCGAATCGTGTTATTCAATAATAAGAAGAATTGTACAACGAACGAACGACTTTTGGGAGGTGAATGTGTCAAAATAAAACACTATAGGCAATAATTAAGTAACCAGTCAGCAGTCAACAGTGTCCATCAACAACATGTTAGGTTACTTTGTCTGGCAAGTTTGTGCATCCTGCACAATTTGCAGATTCTACTTGATTCCAGTGAAATTTGCATCACAACAACATAATATTACGCCAGAGCTAGAGAATGAGGAATATAACAACCAGACAGAAAAGGGTGCTTCATAGCTGCGAAATAAACCAAAAATTTCGGTGGGGTGTACAACAGCTTGCCGTTTTTTAGAAACATGAGATGAGCGTTCCATCTGGATGAGTAAACATCCGCAGGTATATTAAACGCTATCTAAGCGAAACCCCTTGCCTTGTACAAAATAAATGTACAAAAAGGAGAACTACAAAATGTTTTGTTGGCGATGCGTATTGCATTCCGCAGCTGCTCGTATTCTAATTAAATGTTTAAATTGAAGAACAGCAGCGGCCATAACCCCCAAATTAAACGGCTGAATTTGATCTAGGCATGATGACCAAAGATATTAAACATTAAAATGTACAACGTTGACCACCGGCTCCCCTTAAGATTAAAAGCTGCTGCTTGTATTCGCAGTTCGCACCTTTTCCTTTCTTTCTTTCGGGTTCTTTCCTCACGTTGATTCAGACTGAATCTAATCACTGTTTTTGGCATTGGAGCGTCACTAGTTGGAATTTCCAGTTTTTTGCGTTTTAGGACTGGTTAAATTAACTGAAAATTGACATCAATGCTCTTTCAGTAGTCCTTTCCTTTTCCATTTCCTTTTGCATTTTAAAATGTTAATTTACAGACAAAAACCATTTTTGAAAACAATGTAAAAATTATGCATACATGCCGTGCATTTAAAAAATAAATTTTCTAAGACGAACTCCTTCTCTCGTTTCTAATAATGAATTTAGGGAGCAGGAATACATGACACATTTTCTTTCTGCCCCTACCGGATGAGTTCCGGGAAGGGAATTATGTCCCTTCTATGTATGCCCTTCCTAATATTTATAGTACTATACAACTAAACAATATGAAAGAATATCTTTATTTCACAGACAAATAAAACTATCGACGAAGTCGGGGAAATTCTTTGCGATGATAACACATTACTACTACTCATACTCGTATATCGTATGAGTCATAACTTCGTAATCGTAAAAATGCTGATTGAAAATACAAAATATTACCTAAGATAAAGATAATCTCTTATTTCAAACAACAGACTATTGGGGGAGGGGTATTCGGGGAGCAACTCAAAACCTAGAGGTTGTATAAAAATACAACACAAGGGTTCAATTAAATGCGCTTCTTATTTATTTTCAATAACAAGCAAAATGTTATCAATAGTATTTTGGTAATCACCCAAGAATCACATTATGTACAGAACTATTGCACATGTGCACTTGCAGCACATGCAGGTGTAAAAAGTGACATCTAATAGTAAGTTTTGTAGAAGTTAGCTAGCTACAGCTTATAGCAAGCAAATATACTTTGTTGAAGTAGGCGCCTGTTACATGCTTCACTTCACTGCATTTACAGAAAGTCGGTAACATACACGACTATGGAAGAGCTTTGGTAAACCACAATCAACGATAAAACACATGAACTAGCAAAACATGNCTTCACTGCATTTACAGAAAGTCGGTAACATACACGACTATGGAAGAGCTTTGGTAAACCACAATCAACGATAAAACACATGAACTAGCAAAACATGATGTTCTTGAAGGAATTACCAAATCTCAAGGTTGATGATGAATGAAAAGTATTATGTCTGTTACAATTGGTTAGACAGACTAGACATCTTGTACCAGCTACAGATGAGCGTATTATTCTTGTCTGCTGGAGAACATGCAGTAGTACACACCGCTTCGCTGAGTTATTAACGCTGTTCATAGAACTCTTGGCAATGTCCTTGATCATTCACTTGCAAACCCCTCTTTTATGTTTGAGAAAATTAAAATGTAGAAGTAGCATTGTTCCAGCGTGTGGACTGACAGATTCTGGATATTATAAACCAATAATATTTTAAACTTGCAACTTCACGATGTATTACTTTGGATTCGATCTGCTATTTGCTCCAAAAAATCCAAAATCTCTATTTTTTGTTTATTCAATACCTTATATCGTCTTTTTGAATTTTTTGTTTTGGAATTGACCGATATCAAAAGACATCAATTTTTTCTCTACCATGTATCGAATCAATGTTATCGGTCAAGCTCTGTATCATTTCGTTCATGCCGACAATGCCCTCAGAGAAACGATGTATTTACGCTACATTTTTGTGTTACCTGGTTGAGTACAGCATAATCGCTGCTATCACTAACTGACCGTAGCCATTATAGCGTATACCTACCTATTGTGGCATACCATAAAAATCCCATAAAACATTGCATCGTTTTTTTTGTCTTCGTGCTCTTAGTTAGGTACACACAGTTTGTGGTAACGTATATAGGCTGCTGGACATAAGTATATCTACGTATAAAATTTGGTTAACAATGTAACGCTATTAATCTCTCAGTTCTTGGCTCGGTTTCAGACTATTCAGACTTTGCTATAGCACAGAGCATCCTACTTGGTTAAAATAGACTTAAATAGAGAAATTATATAGAACAGAATAGAAATAGAGGACATAAACCTTTATGAAATACAATAGCCGAATCGAAATGTAGTTTAAATTAAATATTATTATAACAGATACACTGGGTTTTGTTCGGACATTGATCTAAGCAATTTATTTAATTGTTTGGTATACGTGTCTAGTATCTGTATAAATCTCACGAGTACTTCGAATCAGTCAGTCAAAGCATTAGGTTATCTTTATCAGATATTAACTCACATCAAATTCACGCACTTCAAATCAGGTACTTTCTTTTGTCCATCACCGGCTAGAGCTTCAGTGTCGATTAACTGACGCGCATACACGGTATATAATGCCAGTCTTGAACTGACTAACGTGACGTCTGTATGCAAAGTTCTGTGCATCACAAATCACAATTGCGCATTTTCACGTTTAAATAAATCTGTGAAGATTAACAATTATGAGTGAGATAGTGAAAGCTTCAATCTTCCTCGTCCGGCAGTAAGTAAAATACTCTACAGTTAGAAATACAATGGATACATGTTCCACATTTCAAAAAGTGTAATTGGAATATATATTTTTGCTTTTGAATACAGTGGCGAATGTTCTGGAAATGTAGCCCAAATGGCACTCGATCCATTTACTGATGTCTTGACAGAAAATGGTCAAACACAGGTAAGCAAATTTGTTAACATGTTGTTACAAATTACATTTACATATAAACAAGTTGATAATTTTTCCTTCAAACTGTTGGGTGTAGTAATGAATGGTACTTATTGTAGGCTGCATTGTTGGGGAAATGCCTAAAAGATATTCCTTTCACTCGCGCATTTGCAAGTGACTATCCAAGGACATTTGAAACGGCTCAGATTATTTTACAACAATCAGAAACGGCCAAGAAAGATATACTAAAGCCTGAAATAAGGTTGCGAGAAAGGGTAACGTTCGATGCCTTCCAGTTACTTACTCTATAATGATATTTATGCATAATTTAAGTGTGTGTAACTTACGAACATTTCTCGTTAGCCTACATTTCTGCATCTTGTAGGATTACACCGGCATTCTTGGACAGAAAGCAAGCGCGGCGATATCCCTTCTGATGGACTCAATGAAAAAGGGTATACGATATCTTGATGTTGAGATGCCGGATAGTGAAACAGTTGAACAGTTTGAAGCCCGCATAGTCAACTTATTATCCGTATGAATCGCATTTTATATTTTTGTTGCAAAATTATGTTTCATATAAACATAATTTTAAGAAAGTTTGCACTCTTAGGAGCTGGTACAGGATTTGAGGAAGAGCAGCTTGAAAGAAGAAAATGTTCTACTGGTATCACATGGTTTGACCAATCAGCGACTTATGATTATCCTAAACAAACGCGCTAAGGACTGTGGTATCTCACAGTGGACTCCAAATTTGTTTAGTGAAAGATTGATGAGAAACACCACATTTCATGAACTGGGTTTTGAGATTCCTAGAGACGAACAGGCCCCAGTGATTGCCGGAGTGAAACAAGCACATGGCCGGGAACATGTTATTGGAGAAACAGTATGTGTTGCTCCTGATAAACGTCGTGATGTTAGGGATGAAAACAATTATACATTTTTAGAAGAACGAGACAGCGACCTGGCTACATATGAAGATGAAACCACACACTTCTGTAAACCTGTGTAGCTATTTTTAGTGATACAATAAGAGAAAAATACTTAAATTCATATAAGTTAACACAAACACACACAAGCATATTAGTTAAGTCAAATAAGTTAAGTTATTTAAATTAAATGTTAATAATGTGGAGGTAATTAGTAATTATAAACTAAACTAATTGGTTGATAAACATGATTTTTTATTACAGCATTTTAATATGCACCAGATACAAGTCAAAATGCAACCACCTGTATAAACCCTTAACAAAAGTTAAATTTTTTTTACACATTTAATGGATGTGGAAAATAGAAGCAATGTGCAAGGTAGTAATTCTCATTATTATAACCTACCTGTTGTTACATGGAACTCCACTCATCACTCATCTCTCAGTCTCTGAATTTGTCATTCATCATGTAGACTTTTTAACGGTTATTTAATTAATAGTTATCATTCAAGTTACCAGCTTATCTACCGTAATAAATAGTGTTGTACACTGATAAGAGCATGTATCAATGTCAGATCATATCTGAAAGAGGATAGGGCAACTTTTTTGGGCGTGATATTTCGAAAGACCATTATCTGCGCTTATAGTAACAGAGACAAAGTAATCAGTAACCACCACTATCGCCAGTGTTATTTGTCGGACTACCTGTTTATTTATCATCAAACATACGCACGAACTATTTATGATTATACCATGAACATGATATGTCCTTCGCATGGCTAATTCTCATACTTGTACATTCAAAAGTTTTGCAAATCCAAATAGATTCTATCTAAATCACCTAAATAAAAAAATTCAAACCTGGAATACCCGGAATACTTCGAAAAAAACTCAAGAACCACCCATTTATTTAGTTGTGAAACAACTTGAGATCGAGCATATGCATTCAACATTTAAAGTTATAATAGGAAAATAAAGGTAAAAACTAATTTTTGACTAGGGTAGAGCTCAATTTGCATGGTTTTTCCAGTCGTCAATTTATTGATTCATAGCAAAACTCTTAATGGTTTTAAACTATGAATATTTGTGGCTGTTCAGAATGAAATCCATTTTACATGAACAATTTAAAAAAAAAGTTACTAAATAGTCTCGTGCTATGAGCAGCTTTAAATGATCTTAGATTATGTGCATTTTACAATATGCACGATACTGTAGTAAATGATGTTAATAAATAGGAAAACCATTTCAGTATTTTATCCTGCTTGTATTTTAATAATTAACGTAATTATTATAAATCCCTAATTTTGCTGTGTGTAAGATGAAATAGTAGTTAGGTATGGAATGATGACTTATACAGTTAACGGAATTCAGTTGTAGGTCAGTCAGCAACGGGAAATTTAAAATGCCTATATATGTTAAATACATTTCAATGTCGTGTTGATCTGATTGTGAGTGTGCATGATTAGAGCACATTATATACATGTACCTCTGGGAGAAAAAAATGCCTTCTTGTTGACGTGTGTATGTGTATTCCACTCCACATTCAGATGCTAGAATCAGTACGCCTATAAACCGTTTATAAAACAACATAGATATGATATAAAATTTGATAGCATCTGCGGAAATGACAAGAACATTATGCCGTGGATTAATATTGTAGTGATGTAATCACGGTGTGTACGACGGAGTGTCGCCGGCCTATCAGTCATATTACTTAACGCGTTTGCATTGCACGAACATGACGTTGTCATAATTTACTGCATTTTTCTTTGGGTGAAGTTTCAACTTTTCAGTTGATCCGTTAATTTTCAATTTCAGAAACTGTTTTAGTTTCTATCTCAGCTTTATTCTAGTTTTCCGGTTGCAGCAAAAGTGAAGCTAATTGTATGTTCTTGTCTTGTCGTGCTTTCATCCAGGGAAAATTGGCTCTGTAAATTCACACACAATGTTGTGTGGATGCAATGCAATGTTGTGTGGGTGAAACAGGGTTGATGCAGCACTTGTATTTGCTATGATGATGACGCATTGCATAGGCAGATAGATGTTTCGTTCGACTTTTGACAACGTTGGCGTGCTTTACTAAAACTCTATTTCACGAAACGTACGTACTTTCACAGTGAAACTGGGTAGAATACTGAACAGTGCAGAACGGAAGTGCATTAGCGCTTATTTGTAGGCGTAAGTTTCAAGGAAAATTGTTACTTTATAAATGATTCAAATTATGGCACTTGACCTTCAAATATACATAATAGAATGCAGTCCATAACCAACGGCATGTTATTAAAAATACCGTAACTTAACAATGTCTAATGCGACGGTAAACTGTTAAATAAAGATTTTTAAACATATCCTGTAATATTAATAATAAAACCCCAAACATGACGCCTGCTTGTTGTTACATGCGTGGTCTTATTCTAGCTCTTTTGCTTGAACCTACTTTTGGTAAATGGTACCTCTATCAACAAGTTTGACAACTTACGGTAAAGAGTACATAGCATAGCACAAGCCCACTAAAAACAATAAGCGTACCAGAGGAGAGGAACCAGCACTTAATTTGTTGCAACAACAATAGATGGAGATTACATAAATAAATGAACAAGTCAACCACACTTTTAATTTTAAAAAATGATTTTGGGTCTCTGAAGCAGAAGCTGATTTTTTGTTCTTTGCTAATCGTTCTCATTATACCCCAAACATTTGGATGCCGTAACAGAATACTTATCATTGTTGTCTCACACCATATTGTTTCGTACATGTTAGTGAATAGGGGAATGTGGAATGTTTAACGCTACAATTGAATTTTCCGAATTTTCGGGGCAACAAACTATTTGTAGATGAAAAATGTATGCATTTTGAATGGAACTGCTAAATGTCAAAAATGGTCTCCTACAGAACCATAACATTTTTGCAGTAATACATTTGTATGAAGTTGTATATTTTAATTAAGTTAGTTCGTAAGATCGTCTAGTTTAGCAACATGCTCCATCTAAAACTGCGGGATGGGCAGCGATCCTTGAGATCAGAGCTACTTGACGATCCTTACTCGGCTGGTGTGTTATTATATGTAGTTGTCTGTGAAACCGTCATGTTGGCTTATGTTTGCTCATTATGGCTAATACAGAGTACAAATTATAAGTCAGTAGGTAGATAATTACTTAAGAACTTTGTCCGATGGCTACAACGAAAGTGACATGGTGCTATCCTTCTCCTAATGTTTCCCTTCTCAAAGAGAATACCTTTAGCATAACAACGACCCAAGACGGTCGGCGGACGGACGCTGCTGAATGCGCAATTAAAATATTTTAAAATGAATTTAATATTAACTTGAGACGGCGTCTGGCAGGTACGCGTGAATTACTATGTTTTATGCAGCAACAACACAATAAATTGACATTAAAATTGATCTGCATTGGTTTTTTAAAAATATCGTTGGATATATAATAAAGAATTGAAGAGTTGCAATAGTTCTAGCTGACCATTGTATGTACATTCGTATTATCAATGACGAGACGATCCTGAGGAAACCAAAGAACGGGTGACTGTTTTGGTTGTTTATTCTTCTTACCGCTTGCGCTTGCACCCTATTACCTTTGTTGACTCTTAGCTCATTAAAAACAAAGTGAAAACTAAACGCAATTAATAGCTGAAAACTATAATGTACTAAACGTATATAATGTATAATGTAATGCACTTACAAAAAATGCGACATCACTGGTTATATCTAACCAGTATCTATACAGTATGGAGCGACATAACCGCATATCAAATATATTTACAGTTAATCATGCTAGTCATGTTTTACGTGGGCGGTCGATGACCGGTATCAATTTTTAAATACTAAATTTTAAAAAGTTTGAACCAATACACGCTTTCAAATAAATAATCAATATTATATTTCTATTCAACAATTTTTACGCAATCTAAAATTACATTTCATTTATCTCCACATCGGCAATCAGACATTACACTCCTGTGAATTGCAGCCCCTCCCTCCTTCATTACTGGTGTTATCAATTTTCAAACACTGCCGCATTAACGAACGGACCAAACAGGAAGTGCAAATTGGCACTTGGCCACTGTTTGTTTTAATTTACCATAACCGTTTTTTACTACCCGCTATTACGCAACTTATTCAGTCTTATCAATTGAGATAAACATTTATATTCATGCAGCTACTTGATTTACCACAATAAACATGATCATGAACTTTATATCAAAGTCCTTGGCCACTTACGTAGACGGGGGTTGGTAATAATAGGTATATGCTTTGCAGTTTGCTGGCATAAGTCTATATGTATCGCCACTTATTTAGCAACTAGTAGCACAATTTCATTTTTACAATAATTGCAGTTTAAAGCTAACCAGGACCAGTTGACTCGCCTATTTCAGGTTAAACCACAACCACGTGTTTCTATGAACAAACCGCTTTTATTATTTAGCGTTGTTGAATGCCTATTTACTCGCAATTCGTTTTCTCATTCAAAATTCAAAATGCACCTTTTACTGCATCGTTATTTCAAGATTGCACCAACTGATAGGGTGGATTTTATCTCTTTGGGGCATTGTAAGATGTATATACATCCAATGTAGCTTTCTATAAAACTGTTCCTGCTGTGTGGGCTTAATAGAAAGACAGCTCTGATTTTATTGAAATGACACGAGAAAAGAGTACATGCAACATGTCACGGCGTTTAGTGTCTCCAGGTTTTTCTTTTACCTTGATAAATACCATCATTCTTTTGTCGCTTCTCGAGAAAATTTCAACTTTTGTTGTCATTTTAGCAGACAAATTTGACCTACTCTTACCCGGAACTATGTCTTATTTAAATACAATACGGACATACATAGAAAAATCATAAAAATGTAGGAAGACATGTTAGGAAAAATATCATCACGCCGCATGAATTCCTAATTTGAGGAATACACATTTATCTTGTCTGCAGCAACGTGGCTACTGTGCATACGTCTGTTTCCCCATTCAACATACATGCATGTATACATATAAATAATGATAATAATAGTCATCATGATTGCTATTAGCTATCAGCCAGCAAAATCTTTACTACTGCTGCTGCTGCTGCAATTCTTGGACTTCAACGAGTAACCCTTCTCATCACCCCAATCACTATCATCTTCATAGTTCATCGTCGAGGCTATCATACAATATTCAACATTTCTAAGAAGAACCCTAAAAGTATACAAATCACCAACGTCTCACCTCAAAGTCCCGAAGTTTTGTTGAAAAATTAAAGAAAATAGCACGTTGATATGTAATCACTATTGTGCCATCTCAAAATGCAAACAAGCATAAAACCTGATGACCTGATGACTGATGCATTTCATTTGGTGCGGGTAAATAGTAAATATTAATGCGCGTAACCGTGTACTGCATGTCCATACGTACTTATGAACGCAAGGCAAGTACTTGTACTTCGGGGAAGAAAGCTCAAAAACCTTTTGCCAATTCGCACATAAGTGAACAAGGCATTTGCATTATTACCACCGGTATTTTTTGTTCAATACCAACACAGCCAAAACCACTGCTCCCTTGTCTTACAACTTCGGTAGGTTTGAAGAAAAAATATATTTTTCTAGTTTTTTTTTTCATGCAAAGGTATGATTGAATACCACATAATGTGGTTATCTGGTATTTATAAGATCATACATTATTCAACGCTAACAATGACTGATCAGTGTGTGTGTAAAGCAACACTACGAGCGCATGCGTGTAGGGAAGCAGCAACGCAGGTAATAGTGCATGAAGGTTTTTCTACAGACATTTTTATTGCAATTCAATACAATGCACACAAACGATTTAATAAGTCAATCAACTTGTATTCCAAATTGCAGTGGTTATCTTGTAAACCATGCCTATTTCTTGTTATCTTATAACCAATCGTTTAAAACTTTTTTTTTTATTGTGGTCATGTCATAGTCATGTACGAAGAATAAGGGAGAAAAGTAGTTTGGTTTTGCTGACGCTCTTGAACTTGGGGTACAGCCTCCTCTCCTACTAATACCTGACGATAATAATAACATAATGAGCAGTGAGAGGAGAAAACCAGAGGGAGCACAGAGATTGTTCACACAGGAATATACAATTTTTTATGTTAATATATGCACATATTATTAACCAGGCTTTACAGATTCAACTGGTAGTGACGACGATGGCGATGTGATGATGATCATCTTCTTGTCAGAGACAACGGACAACCAAACTATAACAAAAATATTGACAGTGAGTTAAGTATATGTAACAATTTCATTGGCACAATGTATGGATTTAGGTTATATGTATGTATATATTGTTATTTATTACTGATCATTTACTGACGGTGTCTAACTCTATTTTATTCATCCCAAGTAAATGCGGGTATCACGCATGCATTGGGGAATGGGGATACACAGACAGCTACATAATCAGATTCATTTTATTTTATAATCTAGCCTAATTTTACTAGGTTAGCTTTCTGCATTACTCTCCTCTCTCGGTCGGAACAATGTTTCAGCACGTCAATTTTCTTTTAACACTCGAGTGTGTATTCGATCAGTCAGAGTGCCAGCCAGTAAACTTGACATTGTTGTGAGTTGCCAAAAGGTATAAACTCGTTCTTCTCCGTGGTACAGTAGCCGAAAAATACAAACAACCGTGAAAAAAAAATTGTGATTGACAACTTTTCCTTCTCCTCCAATTGTGTGGTTTGAAAAGTTTTCATTTTTGTATGTGTATATATAGACGAAGGAAGGCCAGTTGTAGTCGCTGGCTGGTTTTATACATACAATATACTTGATAGTTGTATTTATATGCTGAAACTACTATTGCTCTTTTGGTCTCATTATTTTCGTAAACTTTTTCTTCTTGTTGAAAGCACTACAGAGTCTTCGAACGGTAGAAGTGTACACTTTTGTACGTATTGAATGTATGTATTCTGTGCGTCAGAATGATTTAAGCAACCTCTGTTGGCGGAGTCCCTTGTGCTGTTGACTGTTGACAATCATAATCGTTGTCTTGTTCGTGACAAGGAAAAAAATCGCCAACATTTTAATAACCTCTTTGTTTTTCTAACATAAATAACGATTATGGCCTTTCCGAAGCCTTTTGCCGCTGATTTAAGGTCAGGATTCCTCATCGCTTATGTATCTCTTGTCTGTATTGTTATTCTTTCAATACTCGCACCAACGCAAGTTCAAGGTTATGATGTGGATTCTGTGTGCGACATTTGCTCCTTCTATGCAGGGGACCTGGCACCTGGCAAAATTTTAGTAGGTTCCTCCTCGTCATTGCATTTTTTCTCAATATCACAAACATATTTTTGTACTCAATAACCGTGTTCTGCCTGACACCCACCATGCCTATTTTTGATGTCCTACATGTTCTTGCTTTCTATCACTGAAACGCACTCAGAAAAAGCGTATAAGAAAACTTGTTAAATAAATTATTATTCCTAACCTGCCTTTTTGTTTCTTGTACAGAAAAAAATGATGCGACTGTTTTGTCAAAATCGGGAAATTCACTACATTGACCACAATTTGAGGGACGCTTGCAAATGCAAAAATTACTATTACTAGCTACATTGTATTATAAAGTATTAATTCATTTTTTTTTCTTCTTTTATTGCAACGGGGTGTTAATTTTAATGTTAGTGAATCATGCAAATTACCGTTCTGTACTTTTTATGTGTACGGGTATATGTATGTATGTATTAGCATAAATTGATTGCTATTAAAGTAACAACTCAAAACTTGGCAGCGCCAAACCGGCACCTGAGGTGTTTAATGAAACACTAAATAAAAAGGACATTGGTTGGCTTGTTAATAGAAGTGAATGTAATTCCGCAATCTACGTGTCACTCCTTCCACTTTCACGCTTTTACCACGGCGGAGATGGCATTGAACTCTTTATGCCTTTCTACAAAAAAATTAAATTAGCTTTGAACACTGAACACACAAAACAGCTTAGAGCTGGGATTGGCGCTATTTCTATTTTCTTATACCCAAAGCGGTTTTAATTTTATACAAAGGTTAAGGGCGGTTATAGCATTTGATTAAAATGTAGGTTTGTTCCGATTTTCAAACCATTAATGGTTTTTTTTGTTTAAATAATTCTAAAAGGTAATGTTGGATTTATAGAAGAAATTAGACAATTTTATATCATTTGGCTAGGTTGATATCGGTTTTGGGGTTATTTTAAAGAAATTTGGTACGTTAATAATGATGCTATTAAATATATGAGTATATTAAATTTAATATAGTATAATACTATTGCTTATACGTATTATATTTTTATTATTGGTATTTTATGATGTGCTTTATTGATTTCACATAAAAATAATCTACACTTGTAGCAATCACGAGAGTTAACCTATTCTTAATGTTATCAACTAGTACCATCTGCTAAAATGTAGAGTTGTGTACGTCTCATCATAAAAAGAAAAGAATGGAAAAACCTTAAAAGGCTTTTGTTGTTATCTCGAGTTTATGGTGATTATATCCTAAAAGTTACAAATATTGTGTGGATTTTTCTGCTGCTTCAACTGAAGAATTCAAGCAGAAAAACAGTTGGACACAAAACCAATTACTTTACAATTACATTCTGTTACCGTGTAGTAGTATATTTTATTCGCATGTAAATAAATAAAATTATTTCTTTTACAAATTATTTTATTCATTTAAAATTCATTTTTTGAAACGGATTATTAAACCTCTACAAACTTTTGCTACCTATTTTAAATATGATAAACCTTCATTTCGTAAATAAAAGTTTGATATTAACACACTAATGGACTGTGCGTGCATGTCGAGCAGGTATAAACAGCTAATTTATTTGAAAGAAAAAAATGCACAAGACGTTCATAATCATTAAAAATATTGACATATGACAGTATCTGTCACAGACACTACCCTGTCTTATTATTACTATTATTTTCAGCATTAATGTATGTCATTATGGAGTGGGTAGAAGTAGTGACTACTTAAAACATTTCTTGCATCGTTATTCGTTTGTAGTGTCGAGTACATTGTAGGACAACATTGACGGACGGTTCGGATAACCGGAATTCGATGGCAGACTAATTCATTATACAACTCTCAAATTTTCACGTCCAAAACCCTAAATGAATTTATACACGATGAAAACTTGATGCGTACAACATTCAACATATCAAATTTTAAACGAATAAAGTATAAATACAGCGAAGGTTCTTAACAAAGAAATATTAATAAAACACAAATTAGCCAACATAAATTTGATGTTTGATTGAAATTGTGTGTACTTTTCCAAATTAAATTACTATTTGACCGACCTCCTTTCTCAATTTTTTGATCGGCAATCCGCCTGCATAGAATCTTAAATTACTCAATGTTTCAGTCTGTCTGTTGGAGACGGATGATTAAAAATTCGTTCCTTCTTTCGTAAATAATTATCTATCTGATGCTTGCGTCCGGGAGTAAATAGTTTCTAAATATTTAATTACATATTCATTAAAAAACGTCATGCATAAACATGTTACCCGTTTTTCGATTGATGTACATTTTGCTTTTGCATTCTATTACGTTGCAAAGCGTAACCTGATACCTGATGCATCTTTCTCTACGCATATTTAACCCCAAGGTTTGTGAAACCTTGAACATGAGTTAACATTCCTGCGTAATCATTTAATTTACATTAGCCAGTTGGTGAAACAATGAATTTTTATGTTCTACATTTTTCCGGTTCCCGGTACATGTCTACAAAATAACAATGTTTATTGCGTAGTATCTTGCAGACACAGACAATTCCGCTGCCCTACCTCATACAAAGAAGTAAACAAACAACGCGTACTACATCCTATACCCTTTTATTCTGCCGGTTGCGAGAACCTTAAACCCACCCAATTCAATTTACGCTTATTTAATTTAGTGTCACTTTTCAGAAATCCTTTCGCATACGATTTGTCAAATTTTGTTTCTGTTTATTCGCCCTCTGCTTAAATCACAAATAATATATTTAACAGCCTTACGTCTTCACGCAGTAGGTCATTCATTGAAAAATAATATAAAAACAATAGACTGATCAATCATTTTTGTCAATATTCGATAGAAAAATATTTTATAAATAACAAAATTCGTCTCGCCCGTTTTCACTGAACAATAATGTATTAGTTATACTACATACCTACTGAATGCTGATTGATAGGTTACTGAAATGCCTGTTTAAATACGCTTGAAAAGACTTCAGACAAATGAGCATTTCGTCGTACCAGTACCAGCATAACATTTTTAAAGAAATATTTTCTTTAGACAAAGGTACGCTGTACAGTACAATTTTGAGGAGTGATATTTACTGTGGTAGTCGATGTACCCCAAAGTTTTAGTGTGTATTTCGTTTAGTATAATTACTTCATTGAAACAACCGTTTTGTTAAAAAGTTACACACTTAAACACATAATAAGCGCGTAACAATGATGCATTTACTCCTCATAAAACATTTCCTTCTCTGCAAGATTCTCGGACTACATCTAGCACGTAACAGGGATATATCTACTTAGGTACCACTTAACTATACTCTAACTACTGCAGTCTGCACTCATTTTTTATTGTCGACAGTGCAGATACAAAGTAACAGTGGGGAAAGAAGAAGATAGTGTGTGTTGATGACGATGATGATGAGCTGTTGTTGAGCTTGTCAAGTAATTATACCAAAACCAGAACCATACCGGTAAAATACCAAAATGGCTAATTATACGTATGTATATGAACTAATATATTACAATAAAAGCATGCATTGTCTTTCATATGGGTTTTTGTTGCTGTCGTGTGTGAGTGTAAGCAATAAAGCATGTACATTATAGCAATCTTCTTTTTTTTACGTCGGTGCATTGTTTTTGCTGGTGAGTAATGTGCCACAGTAATAATCATAAATATATTGTTATTATTATTACTACACGCCACAACCATCATCATCAGTTTTTCGTATCTAGTTCAAGAGGCAGCAATAAAAATTCGGCCTGTTCCGCTGATTTGTATGGACAGGTTGACACTGTTATACTGATAACGTTTTCTTCTCCTTTCATAGAAAAACATTAGTGGGATGTTTTGATGTTTTGAACATACTGTCATACTTGTCAGTCAGTAGGATCAGTGAAGAAAGAAAGTTCATAAAGTGAACAAGATGGACATATGTAGGGATAAAGTGTAGAAAGGAAAAAAATGTAAAATGCAAAGTACGTGCAATTCGGGTCTCCTTCAGTTAATTTGAAAGTGTATTACGCGTATTTAGAATGCCATTGGAGGGAAAATGTGATTAAGACATAACTTATAACTGAGTAGAATTACCGGTAGATCTAGATAGTTTTGCGGTGATTCACTCTCTTCTAGATGCGACATCGTTATTGTTATTATTTTATTTTATGAGTCGGTGTCGGTAAAAGTACAAAAATGTTACGCATTATGCTGATGCACAGGTACGTATGATTTGATAAATATTGTACCTACCACCACCCCACCTACTTGATAATAATAATAAGTACACACAACAATATGTGCACAGACAGGAACGTTCTACGAGATTGCGCTGAAAATTGCCACTGGAAGCACATCACGTCTTTGTTTGGTTGAGTGTGCAGTGTTCCATTTAGGCAGGTACAAATAAATTAAAGCGGTGTTACTGAACATGTGTACATAGTAGATACACACTTACACACACACACACGCCAAGTTGTGAGCATTCTCAAGAAACCAGGGGAAGATGCATTGCGATTAAATATCAAAAGTTTTATGATACTGTCGTAAAAATAGTTGTAAAATTTAATCTAATAATATATAGTTAGAAATTCTTTTGTAGTGTTTCAGCTTACATTTTTGAGGCAGTGTCAATGGCGAAAAACGACGATGTCCGCTCTATTATTTTTGCTCGTCGTAACCCGAAGGAAGAAAATGTAATAATCATTATTTTGACCATAATGACATTTATGCACAAAATATTTAGGGATATGTGGGCATTAGTTTATGCATTAAACCAGCAGGATATGGTTGAATCAGGATTCATTTATTTCAATCTGGTCAGGACCTAGAACATTTTTTATTCATAATATCATCTAGGTCAAATACTTTCCTAATAGTAAGCCCCCAACCGTTTTGACGGAGCTCTCGGTGCCCTTCATCGTCTGTATTTGGTAGAGGGGTTAACGTTACAGCTGAAGAAAGGGGATTAAACAGCAGATATTTAGCAACTCTGTTGAAAGAGTAAATGAACTACAAAAAATTGTCGTAAAAATTAATTCATGAAAATAACGAATATCCTCGCTTTTACGGTACAACCGTTGTAGTGACTAGTTGGATTTAGATTCCATGAAACGGTAATGCTAGCAAACTCCAACACGTCAAAACGACATGACAATTTGTATAGTAGCACCTTTTATAGATTATCCGCTTTCTCCAACTGTAAGCCAAGGAAATATATTTACTTGCATACGAGATCTGATTTCTTATTTTTTTTTAAAGTCAGCCTGAATCACTCCGTGACTTGTGTTTCAGGCTTGTACATTCCAAATTTCAATAGCTGTTTATTTTAAAGATGTGCTCAGGCATACCTATTATTCATACCATGCGGGTTTATAAGCTATATCCGATCATTTTATTTCGCCGCCTTGCTTGAAGCAGTCACGTCAGGCGTAAATGATTATTATTGTAAAATTTATAACTTACAGCATACAACCCTAAGCTATATCTCTATGCTGTATGCAAATGTAAGCATGATCAGTTCATAAATTTTATAAAACAGCTTCTCATACAGTTTTTATTGTTTGCACCTTTTCCGCTTTTCGTTTATGTCCAACAAATTATTTATTTAGTGCAACATTCTTTATGAAAAACGTCGAATTTCCTGACTTACTAATATATTTTAAAGCAGGATTCAAAATTTTATGCCAAACCCAAAAAAGAAAGTTAAAAAGAAAAAGTATGTTAAATTAAACGAGACAATGGATGCTTAGGTACCCGAAAGTATGTAGATTAACTAAAAACCTATTATTGTTATAGCCTGAGAAAAATATAAATAGGTACCCCATTTTTAAATGGGTTAGAAATGGTGAATGCACATAAAGGTACATGCTATATTATTTTTCCACTATACAGTGTTGCACAAACCCTGTTTGTAATGAAGTAGTTGCAATGCTTAACGACATGAGTGGATTGATTTATCCTGAGTGTCTGCTGCTTAGAGGAAGCTAGTGATTGGCAACCGAGAAATCGCAAATAATGATTAATCATCCTTGATAGATTGATTCGATTGATACAAAAGGAAGTTTCTGTAAAAGTGAATGAATCAACTGAATACACAGTAGTAGCACGAACGGATAAAAACTAATTACTCAATTATGTTGGCCAATCTGCTGATAAATTGTCTATGCACCTATTTGATTGTTTCATCTGAAGCGTTTTCCATTGACTATTTGACTGCCCGATAATTGGTACTTTGAAAAGGGAATTTTAGCTTTCTTTCTTGTCGATATGATAAAGATAATGAAATGGTGACCTAGTTGTACACTTAAAGTTTCTCATTTATTCCCTCATTTAATGTTCCCCATTTTAAATTTGCAAAATGACCAGTTGTCAATTACAAATGGTAAATTAATATTGAACGACAACAGTGTAGTGTGTGCTTGCAGAAGACTGGTAAAGCGACATCTTAAAATATTTTAATTAAATCAGTTGCATTTGGGTATTTAAAATGAACTGTTAGACTGTTACTGTGATAGAAAGTTGTAAAAAGCGTTTTGTTGCGATCTTATGAGTCCTTTTGCTAATCCGTACAGTTATTCAAGCATTTGTGTGTTTGCAATGGCGCCCTGTGTGTTGTGGACAGAACAACAATATGAACGAACGATGACATCTGTTGTGTTATTCAAAACATAATAAAACAGCGTATCCTTTTCATCAAATACGTGCTGTGCAAGACCAGAGAAAGGAGAGATGACGATGTCTGTCTGATGTCTTACGTACCTTCACCTTTATCACATCACTTCACATTATGCCTATTACCTTTCGGCTATAAGCCAGTCTCAAGTTCCGACTCCATTTTTTAAGATTAGCCATATTTCATAAAGGTTAAAGAAATGAACCTGACTGTCTACCAATTTACCACGATTTATAATATACATTCTTCCGTAATGATCACCATTGGCCGTATCGTATTATTCTATACTTCATCAACGCTCTTTGAAAAAAAAATATTATAAAAAATACTCGGGGTAATGCTAATGCTGCTTTTGAGATTACTATTACTTTACACATACTGCCTTCACCTTCATTCCACGAGGACGTAGAGTCAGACTGGTCCGACTGTCTTAAAAGTTTTTGCACATTTTTGGTATACGTTGATAATGACATGTAGCACTTTACGTTCAAATTGTAGTGCATTCCTTACAAACTTATTTTGAATGACCGTTTACTTTTTCTCTTGCAGACACCCTGTTTTTACTTGTTCAAGTGAAGCTTTTATATTGTCCTGATGGCGATGATGATCCCACCACGATGCAGCAATATCGTTTTTCTCTCCTCTCAATTACGCACAGTGTGAAATGTATGTCAGTATAAGATTTCATGGCACAATTTTTTTTATTCAGGGATGCACGGTATGATGATGCAAGACGGTGGTGTAGCAGCATAAGTATTTAATTGAGTATCATTCTTCGCCTTTGAAAAAGGTTCAGAACTTTGATAAAATTCTATTTCACACCTATTTACAAACGAACCTATCTATCTATCTATTACAAGGTGTATCGTCACAAAGTAGCATTCATCTTTTAAAGTTAAATTAGTAAAATGCATGCATAGATGATAGAGGTATTTAAGAGTTAATAGGAGAAGTTGATTGCAATGATTGCATTGCATTAGTAGTGCAGTGAGTGACGACGATGATAAAGAGAACCGTAGATTTACTATATAAGTGTTGCCGAAGTGCATTCATTCAGGTACATAAACACACATTTAAAGTATAATACATTAAAGATTGAACGCCTTTTTCGCATAGAAAATTTTCTTTAAAACACTGATTGTTCATTATTACTTTTACTAATGAATTTAAGACGTGCATGTTCCTTTTACTGATGAATGATCATTTGAACGTCTGTACACAAACAAAAGGTATAAAAATGCCTTCTCTCCTATTATACAACAACTACTGGCATTAACAAGCCCTAAAGGCCAATTACTTTGTAGCAGTAAAACGAAAATAAGCTTACACTTCTTACCTGCTGATCTGGCACTGCAAAATTATGGAGGGATTCATCTATGTAATATCTAGGTAGGTACGTACGTACATACATATAAAGTAGGGAGGTATGTCTATTTAAAAAGGATGCATTCTTGTGGCAGTTTCAATGCGGAGATCCATAAAGCTTACCGAGCACAAAAAAAACCAACGAAAGCCAATAATAGCACCTTGTCTTTTAGCTGGTGATGATAATTAACATATTAATTACAATAAAAGACAGCTGATGCCTAACAGCTAATTAGTATTCGGCGTACCACCTGGTTCTTATTATTCACAAGGATTTATTTGACTCTTCTTTTTGATCTGTCACTTTTTTTCTTTTCAGCTTACTCGCAGGAAGACTGGTCAACCGATTGTGTTGGTGGCTGGTTGGTCAGAAATACGGAGTCGGTACTTGGTGTCTACACAACGTCCGTACAGGTCCGCACACGCACATCCATGTTCGTGGTCATCTTGTACGTGATTTTAAAAAACGCAAAAAAAACCACCATGCATGACAAATGAGTAGCGTAAATGGTGAGTGACTATGTTCATTGGCTACATTAGTTTAATTCATAAAGAAGGACAAATGAAAGGAAAATACATGGGCTTTTATAAGACGGAGTGCTTCTGTCTGTAATTACATTTTTGCTTGTTAGCAATAGACAGTCGACATAAACAAAGTATCATCTTTACAATCCCACTGTGAGCACCGTCGTGTATATAAAAGCTGTTTTTGTTTGCCAACAGATTTAAGTGGCATATAGTTTGAAACGTTTTCATGACATGATGAAGCAAAAAGGTAAAGCGCCTAATCATGCTTTGTTTTTGTTTATGCCTAGTTTGCTGAAGGATATTAAATGAAACCAGGATGGGGTCTGCCTGTGAATCTTGAAAGGACGGAATCTACACCATGTTTTCCTGCCAGTGAATATGTACGAATAAAATATTAATATAGCATGGAATATAGATGAAGTAGGGAATAATGATACACAAAAACAATAGGTATCAAGGTATCTACGAGAAGGAAAGAAGGGAGAAACCTAGGCAGGAAGTCAGTGAAGGAATCGGATTACACAGCGTTATTTATCAATGACAAGAATAGTAACGTTAACGTTAATGTGAAAAATGAACACTTTAAAAAACACATTTGAACAGTATAAAACGATGATTATTATTGTATTAAAAATATTGTAGGTAAATAAGCTGGCAATTTTCTTATAAAATTACTGGTGATGATTATGATGTGAATGATAAAAACTTTTTTTCTCTCTAAATCTTCAACAAACCCATCATAGCTCATTATTGAGTGGAGCCAGCAGCAATTTGAATCAAAAGGGATTCTTACAAAATGAGAAGAATTTTCTAGTGTGCCTTATTATTTTCTCACCACTGAAGCGAGGTATTATGCCGTAGTGCGTCCCCACCATGGAGGTGCACCATAGACTACCGCTACCACGATCCTATCAAGTAACATTGTGTAGTTTGTATGTCTTGTCTTTCGCATTTCCGCTAAAAGGTTAATTGTAATTGTTTTAGTGGTTTTACGTGACTGATACAAAGCACACACACCAGCACACCACTGCTATTTTCCCGCACTAAAAATGGTAAAAGAGAAGAGCTGTTAAAAATGATAATATAAAATCAAAATGGGTATGCATTTCAGTGCGCAGAGTATGTTTTAATTTTAATTAGCGCACATCCGGCTCCGGCACGGTACTACATGGAGCACACGCTCTGTTTTTTTATACGAGAAACTCAGTGAAACGCTTTTCCCTGTACTTTTCGCACGTTCATTCATTCCTTCCAAAATGACTCAATGACTGACTGACAAGGCAAGTGTGTGCATATCACCAGAACCAAATGAAGAAATAAAGAAAAATGAGCATAACATAATGTAGGTTTCGATACAACGTACAGCGTGACATTAAACTAATGGTTTAGTCATACAGTTTTTTGTGCTGATTTGCATCTCTTGTACTACTACACACACCATGATGATATGCAGCATCAACAACATAAAAGCATGACAGCAGCAGTACTGCAGTGAAAGATATTATTACGCTTATCACTACTAAGCAGCAGCTTAACTTCCTTTTTTTCTGCCAATAATACATTACCCTTCTATGTCACTACCTGTTGTGCACCTGGTAAATTGATAAATAGGAAAAAAATATTGGGTGAGTAGTGAGCTGCAATTGAGGATGACGTGTACTTACAATCTGCACAGTCCAATTACCATTATTTATCTTAATGATGATTATGATTGCAAAAACAAATCTAGAAACGTGATTACTTGCAAATATTTTTTAATTTCTCTGTAATTTTTCACACAAATAGTGTACACGCACACTGTGAGCTAATCGTACAACCATATAATATATCCTTCAATATACCGATTCCTGTCAATGTACAGTACTATTACCCTGTCAAGATTTGAGTGTGGATGCAGTTACGGTAAGTCTCAGACGGTAAGAGTGAGATTATCCATAACTGCAACTAATCTTTTACTGCTTTCTTTATAATCACCTCCATACGTACTTTCATACAGGCATCGGCACTTGTTATCAATCATTTAAATTGAATACGTCTGGTAAAAACAATGCTGTCTGATCATTATACAACTGACACTACAACCTCAAATGCCAAGTATTTGGTGTTACTTGTTAAGCTACAAAATATTGACACGCCAACTCAGCAATTATTTGTAAGCAGATTTATTTTCCTAACAAAATATTTAACATTCCGACAGTATGTTATTGTCACCATTATCTATTAATGATGATCTTTTTAATGGTGGTACAAAGACTACATGCAGATTAGCACAGCGACACCACGCCTCTTGGAAAGGAAAAAAATAACAAAATGACGAAATCATCTTTAGCAATCCTTTTTTCTTTTCATAAATGAAATCATATGCTTGTTTTTAGCAGACACGACTTAAAAAAAATAAAAAAAGTGAACCAGATTTTCATCGGTCTTTTTACATTCTGTATTTGAAAAAGTGCTTGTCATCCCTACATGTGCATACCATTTCTCACAAAGTTATTTTTTAACCTTCTTGCTTACTTTCCAATAACAAAAAAATCTAGTTCAAATGTGCAATCTGGTGCATCGTTCAATGATTAACGTGGTAATAAATTTTGTCACAGTGCCTTACTTTGCACTTATAACTATCAACAACACCGGTTCGGGTAATTTTTTGCTGAAAAAAGTACAATACTCTATTTATTGACATCATGAGTGAGATTTCTCCCCACCACCACCGCCATATTATCACCACTAACACACACCAGCAAAATGTTCAAGAAACGTGGTAAAAAACGATGAATTGTTCCATCATCCTACAAAAAATGGGGATAAAGATGGGTTGATTAGGTGTGTGATAATCTACAGATGCTTCAATAAGCACTCAATGCTTCAACGGTACATCAGTCGCCTACAAAATCATTATCATTATCGTCACATCTCAAACTACATTACCTGAACTGCTGTAGCAAGCTGCTATAGTACACACAGCAAGTACTACGATAGATCCCTGAAAAATTTACTATTGCGATAAAAAGTATAATTTTTACTTTGCGCCACATCCTTTGTCGTTGTGGGAGGAGCGTCAACTGCATTCATTGCGTTGTTCTCGTAGATAATGCGAGTGAATTTTCATTATTGATATTACCAGTAAAAAGCTGATTTTATGTCAATGATTCACCCATTCGATAGGAGATAGCAAAAACCGACAGTTTTGCTTGTACAACAACACGTGCATACGACGTACATACCTTGTGTATGTGTCTCTAAATGTATGTGTATTACATCGTCCAAGTTGTTATTAATTTAATATTGTGTGAGTGAAGCAGACAGAGAGAAAAATGAAATCCAATGTTAATTGATAGTCGGGCAATCAATGAATCTTCCGCACCAACTACTATTTTCAATTATTCTTATTGTATCCAACCACTCAATGAAATCTCAACTATCATTCTTGAAGAATAGATGTTTTCAGGGAGAAATACTACGAATATAATGAATCTTAATCTTAGGAAGAGACCGTTCCACTGGCCAACTTTTGTTAAACAGGGACTCAGCATAATATTATTCAGCAAATCTCAGAATCTCAGCAAACGATATTCAACTGGGAGCATCATCAGCACCACCGTTACAATCTCAAACGCAAGATTGTTGGAGAGGGGAAAAGCTTTTATTCTTTATACTATTACCTTTTAAAGTAGCTTTTCACATAACAAGTGTCGAATGTGCACTACTGGTTTTATCATAGAGATATCCATTTTATAATTATTTTGAAGATCCATTTATGCGTATAGTGATATGATGTACATATAGCGGACATATAATGCGAGATGGCTGCGAGGATGACGATGATGATGATGATAATGATTATAATTGTACCCATGTATCTTTCGGCCTTGCTTGATCTGATTTATAAGTGTGAGGAGAAGGTAGGTAGAGTGGATGAATTAGAAAATGTATCACACATTTTTTGTCAATAACGTAAAACATAATGTAATCATAATCATCCATCTCTTTTTTATTTTGGCGTTTTCCCATGACTCAAGGAAAAAGGTTGGCTAAAAAGCATCAGGTAGTGAGTGAGATACGTACCACTACTACTACACTCTTTTTCTGTATCATCAACCAAATAAAGGGGTAGACTAACCCCGACCACATGATGGCTTCAATATTTTTTTCTCTCTCAAAAGGAGCATCATATTAGCTCCCACCCGCTGTACTCTTCATGCAACTGTACTCATCATATCTAATGCATGTAACGACGCGAGCGAGACTGATACATCTTCCTCTAGCCTACCAGCTTTGAAAGTTTTGATTTTGAAATAAATGGATGTGACTAGAAAAGAAATTAACGACATAATACACACAATCCTGAGTCCCATGCTTTGAACATTAAAATCTTGAAATGCATGTTCCAAAGTAATCATTCATGTACCGAATATTTGTATACAAAACATATCGTGTACGTTTGTATCACATCTCATTTTCCTCTCTACTAAATTTAAGAAGCTCGTGCGTGTCAAAATGCTACAGAAATATGTCATTATCGATCATATTTAATCAAAGTTGGCTCACATTCCATTCTTTTGTCCGTAAGTTAATGAAACTCCGTCCATGGAGTCGTGATGGGTTGTAAATTGTGATAAATTCATCATGAGTATTTCAAAGCGTGAAAATACGCAGTTCATAAGATCGATTAAAAGTAACACGATTTGTTCTCTTAGCCTTTATAGAGAATAGATACATTACGATAATTTCACTACCTACGTACATATCAATGCTACAAAATTAATGTAGGTCAATCGGGCTAAAGTTTAATTTGGAACTGTACGGACCAGTTGACAGATGGATACACATAATAAAACCATCAAAGACCTTACTTTTGTACTTTAATCCATTGTATTGCAAATAAAGAAAAATGCATTAAATGCACAAACTGAGGGTTTGAAGTCTTATAGACGTCTATACCTGTAGTTTTGGAGGAGCTAAAACTTTGAACTTGACTACAAGATCACATTACATAAAGCGTACCAAGGTTCAAATAATAGATACGTTTTGATGGAAGCAAAATGTTTTGTTTCTTACTTCAC
>JAHZNE010001847.1:0-14874 GCA_027744055.1 Callyntrura sp. NNG-2020
GGTTATATCAACATATGCATGTACATGCTTGGGTGATTAGACATTAGACATAGACAGATGAATATGAAACAATTATCGATAGATATGTCATTGATGATAAGCGGTAGGAATTTCGTGGAAACATAGGGAATAAAGGAGATAAATACTCACATTTAAGGAATTTAGATAGTGACTGTACGTGTACCTACTTCCTTTATCACCGGATCCGACATTAACACACAGAAAGAATTTGGTTCTGTCAACTTCCCCGACTCACCCAATGTAGAATGAATGAGTTCCGAATGACGGCATGTATTATACCTTAACTCCTTCTTCCCACAGGGAGAAGACATGATTCATTGCTTTTGGCTGAACAAAATATAAAGTTTATGATGAGTTATGTCCTGTCTAAATATAAGAATTTTGTGCACTAAAAGCAAACAAAACACAGACAGAGTCGCTACACCAAAATAGGGAATTCAAATTAACAAAGTTATTCTGGTAAAACAGTTTCTCCCAAAAATAACCAAAAAGGTTGATGAGTTCATGCTTCGTTTAACTGATGTAATGCACTCTAAATACTTAGACGTACCTAAATACTACCTTTCAAAAGGACAATAGAAATGACAATAGCCTCGCTTTGATAAAAATCTCTAGCATCAACTACTATACAACTTACACCACAGGAGCGTAGCAGGAGCAGTTCTTTGAACTTTATACACAGAATAATAAAATACTTGAGGAACTATAATTTTTTTCAGGCTTTCATCAAGTTTTATCTAGATGTTTTCAACACATTCTTTTTGTGTGAAAGAGCCAGTCTGGGCTTTGCTGATATTATACGTTTTCGTGGTTTTTTTTCAGTAGGTACATACGTACATATGTAACAGCTCTCAAACTAGAAAAACGCATTCCCATACCATGTCAAGGAATACGGTTACGTGAGTACGAATTACGGACAAACTAAAACAAACAACAAATTACCATGCATCATCACAAGGCTGAAACCTTGATGAGGTGATGTGGATGTGGCTGGCTAAAGTCACATCCATATAATAATTTTCAAACGAAGCCAAAAAATGAGAAGCAAAACAACGCAACGGTAGTTTCTTACTTGATGCCCCCTCAATTTTCGTCTCATCATGTCTCGGTCGTGACAGATTGGTCACAGTCCAAGAAGAAAACGCAATGTGAGTCTTGATGCAGCTGGGATAATATCAGATATCATCAACATCTCAGATCGCAGACATTCATGCGTATCCTCTAACTGATCCCACACCACACTGTCACCGCGGTGCCGTCGTCTTTGTAATGATAGGGGGTGTCCCCTCCTATTGTATTTTTGTTTTTTACTGCTGTGTAAATAAATTATTGTATTTAAGTTTTCGGAGAACTTGTGGTAAAGTACAAACAATAAGGAAAAAATTGAACATGAGAAGATTACATTCATTATTTCCCGCTACGAACTTGCAGAAATGATTGTTGAATTTTCAGAAAAGACCAGGACGGATGGACGGTTTTTTCATTCATTGTCGCATTTTATTTTGTTGCATTAATATTACGCAATTGAATAGGTAGCTTCACCATTTGCAATGAGCTTTCTTGCAGTGCCAATTTGTCAATATCATTAAAGGTTGATATAAAATTCTCATTATATTCAAACTATAAATTTTTTATTGTGTTAGTATTAAAATTGTTAATTTAAAAAATCGTTAGTTTATAATAATAGTTTTATTCAACATTGAAATAATGTACTACATGATCCAGAAATATCATGTTTTTATTTTTCATTTCTTTTCTCTATCCTTCATTCAGTAGCATAACGTCATTAGTCATTAGATTTTAGTGATTTCAGAGAAAAATCCACAATCAAATCGATAATAATATTGATAATCATTCCTATCAATACTTTCCTTTCCGATAACACAAAATTACTTTCGAGTTGTAAACAGTAAATTGCCTGGCATCATCAATCAATGTACATGTACTATAACAAAGTTTATAAACCTTTTACTGTTTATTCGAATGTGTATTCGTATACTACGATGTTAGTGGACCTAATAACGTTATACAAGCGTTTTTTATTTATCAAGTTTTACACTGGCGAATGTTGCGCAGTTTATCGATCACGAAAACTTTTACAGAAAACTATCCAGAACCGGATGTATCAATGCATTTTTATTGTAAGCAATGGTTTGGTCGTGACTGAGCAGTATTAGATAACTAATGAAAAAATAATAGAACTCTATACTTAAAACATCCAACCAAATAAGGTCATTAAAACATGAGGCATAGAAAGTTATCCGTTTCGGAGTAGTGCAGTTTAAGCTACACAGCAATGACATCAAAAGACAATAAATAGGTAGTACGTATCTTTAAAAAATTCTACCGCAGTATTTGATGAGAAAGTTCCTTCCTTTCTCTAAGTGCGCACTTCGTTTTCAAATAAGGCGCAAGGTAATAGTAATAGGTACGTGACGATCGTTGGGAAGAATGTCGTACATAAATATGTCAGTCATATTTTTGGTCTTTCAGTTTTTACAAGTAAAATGAGGTCAGAATTATTAAAGCATACCTGACTGGTTTTTTTGTCTTACAAGCGTATAACATCATCCATTATCGCATAACATCCTATTTTGAATATGCATGGGGAAAGTAACACGCATTTTAATATATCAGATTAAGAAAGTGTCGTGAGTGTTAGTCGTATGCAATTTTAAAGCGAAAAGAGGAAATGACGACAAGACAACTATATACTACGTAATTTTATCCCGTTCGTTATTTGGCTAGTGGTTCTCAGCATTCTCTTTGGCCTTTCATTGTATTGCGCTCCAATGGTTGTGAATTACGTACACACGTAGCAATTGCAAAATAATTTTGTACTGTAATGTGAAAACATTTTTTGTTTCCCTGCAATGCAGTAAACTTTCGAGTTAGCTAGTGAATGAGACTCCTTCGTATTCCTTCGGTTCTCTTCACGTCACGACCTCTTAAAAAAGATATGGGCAAAGTGGAGCATTGTTGTTGCTGTTGCTGCGAGTTTTCATAAAATTGGGTTATTAAGATGGGAATGATGAGTTTGTACTGAGCGTTTGGCATGACTATGAAATATGTACAAAAAATTATGTATATTGTTGCAATGTTGAAAACTACCCCTTTATATAAACGCCATGCAAAAGCAATGTTTGTCGATCTGAACATTGTTGTTACCGATTCGGGTTAAAAAAGAAATTGTCAAAAATGCCCAATGCAAAGCTTTTACCATATATCGTTTCGTTACGGTAAAGTTCTGGTTGTTCAACAATTTCCCAAGAAAAGGCATAAGAATGATGAATGAATTAGAATAAGAATAACTAGTAAAAATTGTTGTATATATTTACTAGTTGTTTGTGTGTTTGTGTTGTGTTATGAAATAAAGTTATTTTTTGCAGTAGTCGGTTTGTAAAATATTTCCTACTGCACTTGTCCTAAATATGTCACAACCATTTTCATTGAAGAAACTGTGTAAAATATTTTGCAAACAAAACTTTTGCCGCACAAATACGGAAATACAATTGGAAGGGTTTGGTTTTCAGATAAATTTCTAATGTAATTATAACCCAAGATCTTAGTTTCATTTAGATATTCAGTACGAGAGCAGGCTAGCAGAATCTTTTTCGAAGCAGTACTGCTACGTCGTACCATAAGCTCTACAACGATAAATATGTACTATATTCTCAGCACCAAAACCACGTTGGTCAAAAAATGTAAAATAATATGCAGACACAGAGTAAAACACACCGTTTCTTTCTCAAGTGGCAATAGGGTGGTGAAGAATGACGAGTGACGTGTGACAGACATAATTTTAAAAAGAAAAAAGATGCACGTACAGACCACCAACTCCAGACTACTCTTGAATTTCAATGTTTCACAAAAACAAAAAGGCAGGCCATTCTTGCTGCTACGAAGTTATGATGTTGTACATGAAATGGGGTAAATTTTCCTCCTTTTATTAAAGCATGTGGGAGCACGCATTAATTCATTCTAATTCCCACCACTGAAACATAGCATTGTACTGACGCTGCATCGGAAATTTGGTTCATAGAATATACTATTACATCTTTTACAGCTACAATTACAATTTTTAAACTTTATCCAGCTAATCATAGTAGACCGACAACAAGAACAAGGTTTTTGATAAAAGTCTACAATCAAACACTTTAATATCCAAGAAGAAAATTACGGGGCTGTTTATTATTCAAATAATATGTTTGCAAAAAGTAATTTTGACAGTATTGTTGACAGCATTATCACTATAAGAAAACTGCGAATAAATACAGTAAGTTCAAGCAAGTGCATTATGTTTTGTATGAAACTTGAGTTGACAGATTAAAGGGTGTATGCACAGATATAATACTTTTAATGGCGGTTAGTCAAATTTATGATTTTTAATACTTTCAGTTGGAAGCTCGCACAACACCCAAATAACTGCTGGTAAACTGTAATGGCTAACCATTATCAGTAATATGGCGAGTTTGCAAATTTTTTCATAATAAAACTTTTCTGCAGCAAATACATTTTTATTTTCACTGGAACTTTCTCCTTCAAATAGTAAAGTCATTTTGGCTGTAAAATCATTTGTTAAATGGATCACTGATCGATAAAGCGTAGTTTGGTAGTTTAATGCGAATATTTATTTCAAATCGATTGAAATATAAATATGTATCTGAATAATAGTAGTACTATCAACTTTATAATTAGATAATTAGATATAAGTTCATGTATTGTTCAAGCTAGCGATATTCATCAGCGCTCTCCAAGTAATTATGTTCAAAGCGGACAAGTAGTCCATTGATTAATAGTGATGCTATTACTAATTTCCACGTCTTTGTAGGCCGTAAATAGAATCATATTGTCCGTCTTGTACATTAGATGGCTTCTTCAAGAAAACTCTCGGACAACAACATACAAGAAGACAATCAAGTGTGAAAAATAGTTTTTTTCGTAAACAAAGGCAAATTTCTCCTGCAACGGCTTGTTCATTCAGACCGGATTACTATTTAATTTGCACTGTGGGAGGGAAGAGTAGCATCTATAAGTAAATATAGAATACTACGCTACGTGCGGCTTTGTATGGAACGGCAGTTCAATTGACAACGGAGAACAAAGTCAAGTAGTAATAGTAATGATCCCGCGTTTGTAACAAATACCTTATAAACTTGAAGATCGTGATTGCTCACGAATTTATTAGAATAAAAAATAAAATTAATGAAACACGCATTTTCTTAGTCTCTTATGGTATGTGCCGTCGTCGCAGTATTAATACCGACGAGTAGGTATGCATTTTATTTTATCCGGCATATTATGTGACGCGCAGTATAAATTTTATACAGCGTGTCCTCATAAAACTTTTATGTAGTATGGCATGACACTGCAACGTTTATTGTTAGTGTGTCGCTCTCCTACTAAAACGTTATTCGTGTTAAAAATATGTTCATACCAAATTATTTCTTCCTTAAAGGGTATCATGTTTAAAAAGCACGACTTTTCCTCCGAAAAGGCTTATTTAATTCGTGATCATGAGCGAATACCGTATGAGAGCTCATTATAAAATTTAGAAACTCTAGTTTACATTAACTTTGTTGGGCACTTGTTTTATGGTTTATCTCTGAGAAGTGCTTTTCATTCATCTACACACAGGTTGCACTTCAACCTGCTTATTTTTTTTGAGCTGCTGCTTATGTATAGACAAGCTTGTTTCACACTTAATATCGTTATAAAATTTTAATCTTATCCTTTTTTGTGGTGTTGCTGTCATATGTATATTAATTTTTCATCCACATCACCACGAAAGATGGCGATAAGGAGTCTCACTATAATCTAAGACGACGCGGGTTCAAGTAATAGTCACACATGGCTAATATATCAATATTGAAGGTCAAGTATGGAATTCTAATTTACATATTGCATCGCATACTCTATGTATTCTCCAAGTAATCGTCTCTTTCATCATCTTCACTTCCACAACTACTACTACTACACTAAACAGCAAATCATTTGCCATTGGCAGCTCGTAACCTCGACATTATACATTTCATATATGTGGGTTTGTATATTATTAGGAATAGAATACGCGCAGTTGAACTAATGTGTTAACCTTAAGTCGCAAAGAAACTTTCATCAGCTTTTCCTGTTTGTAGACGCATATACGCTAAAAGAGCTAAACAAGCTAAATACAGTCCTACTCCTGAGAAAAGTCAACTGTTTCATTACCACGATGACGCCGACCGCTCCTCCGCGTCAGCCTACGTTGCGTTGTTGGCTCCAAATGTGCATATTTCAAATTGAAATTTTCAATGTTGCAAACACGACTGATTCTCTCCCGTATGAAATGCTAATGATTATTTGACTGATAACAACGTAAAGAAAACCTACGTGCTAAATTCTGTGATTTTAAAAAGAAGGATTCGACGACTTGAGCTCATCAATGCAATGTTTTTATAGTCAAGTCTAACTTTGTAACCTTTCCCGAACGCATTTTAAATTATGCCATATAAAAAAGTAGGCCACGGTCACATAATAAAGTCATTAAGACCTAGTATGTATACGTGTATGGATAAAATAGGAAGTGCGGACACGGTTTTTGCTGACAGAATTGAATTAGTGTAATCAGCACTACATTGTATTTTGGAAATCAGCGTAGGGAAGATCAAAAATGGGAAATAATTAATTTGGTGACATTCATTTTAGATGTTAATTTACATCTATTATAATGTCTATTGAAAATGATTTTTACAAAGTTATTTATATCATTCAACATAAAATGTAGTTGAACAGAAAGTAGACAGGACGCTTAGAAAGTTTACAGAAAACAAGACAAAATTACATGATGTGATTTCAGAATGTTTTCGATTATTCTAACATGCTTCCCTAAAATGTTGTTGTCAGAAAAAGTAATCGATGGAATAAATTTTCAGACATATAAACTGGCCTAGAAGTAAAAACATAGAAGCTAATTTTCCAGCAGATTTAATTTTACGTCGCAATCTCTCGCTGCTAGTCAATTTTCTGCAAAACAGCCTTGTGTTATTACGCCAAATTTTTCATCCAACTAAAATGCGCATGGGATCACGGACAGACCAGATATTTTGCGAGAAAAATGAAGCAAAGGGAAAATTGAAGGAAGTGTGCTACGTGCATTTTACAAGAATGAGTCACCTCTTTCTTTTCGTCGAAAGATCAGTATTTTAAGACAGGGAGGCGGAGGCACAGTAGCTGTAACAATAAGTGAGTACATGTTTTTTGGATGTGTGCTTGTAAAAAGGAACCCAAACTATCATAAATCCGCCTTTCATACTGCAACAACAACTGGTGATAGTCTCATTTCGCATAGATACACAAACCATGTTAGACATGTATAACTTATAAGTACAAATATTTAGGAGTAATATCGTAAATGCATATGATAGATTTTATTGAGGATCTTATTTGCACAGAAGACTGAAAACTAAAAAATCTATGAAAAATATTGAAGCTGTGGTGCAGTAGTTTTTCTACTATTAGCATTCACACTCTTATTTTTCGCCCTCTCACCACACAGGAGAAGCTCCACCACACATCATATTGTAAGCGCCCCTCGTATTACACCGCCTTGTTCCTTTCCCGTCCTATCATCGTGTCACATGTAGAGAGAATACATAGTGTGTATGAATGTGTGCGTTTTGCACGGGTGGATAAATTTAGAAAGTGTAAGCGGAAAAGCTTTTGAATTGGAGTTCTTGGCGAATTGTTAGCACTTTTTCCCGTGGGTGTTTGTATGCCAGAAATATCAGGGGCAGCTGTATATTTTACTTTGAGTCCGGGTTATTTTTAATGATCCTCCTTTTCTCTCTCACTCTCCCTCCCTCCTCTATGTCTGCTTACAAAGTTGGGACAAAGTAGCTATAACTGTTTACCATTGCTACACATTTTTACGTAATGTTACGGCTTTCCTATAAAGCATTTCATTGTAATATTATCGCATGATGCAGCGAAGAGTTTTAAGAATGCATACCTACTAAACCCTTCTTTAAACGTAACACATCAAAACTGTGCTTGGTTTTTTAACAAAGCCACGTCCTTCTGTTTTGAGACGGTTTATTGCAGTTGCCTATGTGCGTTACAAGTGTATAAATTAGGCGTAGAACTAGTATAAGTATATTTCTCAGAAAATACAAGAATATCGGCTGGTAGATGTCGTCTTCTATATGATACGATGATTATGCCACTCCTGTTTTGCAAACTCTTACCTTCATGGATTAAATAACGAGTTATAAGTGTTCAAAAACATCACTGACTGAGATGAAGTGAAAATGATGCACACTCAGACAAGCAACGGTTGTTATCTACGTTGAGATGAGCTGATGCTGTTTGGGTCTAATAGGCAACAAAGGATAACTCTGTTTCTACTTTGAAATAACAACTGTTGCAGCATTACATACATACATGCTAGGAGCAGAAATTATGTAGGTAGCATGTTATTACTGGAGTGTTTGAATGGTATCGACGAAATATAGTTCAAGATGTGATACTACTTTCAAAACTTTCTTCTCTTAGAGAAAAGCAGCCACAGTACAAAACGGATGATGATATCATCGCCACCGTGCAATGTAAATTTGAAGATAAATATGGGACACGGATTTGATCAGGGGGAATGGAAAGAAAAGAGGGAATTCGTATACAAGAGTAAATTATGTACCAATTTGTTCCTTCCTTCTATGGTTTCAATACCCAAAATTATTTTGAAGCATAAAACATGACATGCTATTCATTCCCAGTGAATATCAGATGATGATGACGATATCACCGTCGAATGATAATTAATAAAGTGCGACACGTGTAGTAATAACTCTGAATTGCTGCCTAGTCCTACGTAATAAAAAGCAAAAATGGAATTGTTGTTAGGTGCAGGTGGGTGGAGAGCCGAGGATTTAACTAGATAGAAAGTTATTGCATGTTTACAAAACCGTTTTATGCCCATTTTAACAGGGTATTAACCGAAAGCTGCGACTTCCATATCAGCTCGCGTAATTTGTTCACGGATTTAATATATCATTATCTGGTGAGTGGTAATGCAAATGTGTCTGGGCCTGCGGCTATAATTATTACTTATCGTGGTAGGCTTGTAGGCTTTCTCTTTGTTGCATCGGTTAGTAGTAAGTAGCAATAACGACAGTGCGTGGGACGCGTGACGTCGTCGACAGCGCGTTGGTGGCTAAAAACCGATTTAAAAATGAAACGTAATTATAGCTTTTTACAAAAACCTGACTACACAACGGTTATATATATATCTTCCCGTCATACGATATCGGTTAATATATGAATTTTAATGCACTGCTTATTGCAGATTGCAGCTTGGTCAACACACAAATCGACTTTATTACTTTTAGTGTCGGCTTTTAAATCAATGGGTGAGCCCAGATACATCAGCTCAGGGAGGGATGATGTAAACACAAAGTTTACAAAACATGTCACCCTGATGACGGTTTATGTCAGTCAATACTGATATGATAACGGTCGTGGTTCCAATCCAAATTGAATTTTAATAAAGAAAATAAGCCGAGATCATCATAACACGAAAACGAGAGAAAAAAGATTACACTACCGACCATGTGTTTTGGCATATTTGCAATTTTACTGTCTGTGTTTTTTTAAAGTTGTAATATTCTCGTGCAATATTAGTTCCTGTTTTTGCTGTTTCACAATATGTGTAAATGTTATACATTTAACGGATTATGTGCAGGAAGAGAGACATACAAAGTTTCATGTGTGCTTACATCTCTACCATATAGTCTGCATAATGAGAGACGCCGATAATGTGTCGTGTATGTAGCGCTTTAGCAGACATTTTAAAGCTTTTAGTAGCTTGGCAGACGAAAATTTTGTTGAACTGATGAACTTCAATTACATCATCACGTAATATTGCATTACAGTCATGGAGGCGAGTACTTGCTAATACCTACGTACACTATTTGAGTTGGCGGATGAAATATGCGTTTCAGATGCTATGTCTCATTTTCATTTCCCTTCATGATTATAGTGGTGATGCTATCGTATGAAAATACTTCAAACTGTATTTGTACAGTATTATTATAGGAGTATGAAGTGAAAGAAGATCTGCCTTGTTCATTGCGTCATAGTAAATTAGCTTTTACCGTCACATGAAGAAGCAGAAAACAAAGTATATGAATGTTTTGATGCCTACAAAAATATAACGTTGTGATGCAAAGGAATTGTACTTGGAGCATATAATCGCTTCTGGCAATACTGGTCGTTTCCCGTTCATCTCTGACTGATATTAGATATATGTGAAAAATTGTGTGATAATGCGATAATTCAAAGGGAAAGCAAACTTTTAATGAGCTATTTTGCGATATAATGTATAAATGAATGTACTTGATGAATCCTTCAAAGATGATGACTATGACGCTCACCGATATTTGAACACTTGGTATGATCTGGACAATTATCCTCCGTTTCGCCATTCAGGACATTTCCGTGGAAGAAATGACTGCCAAAAGAAGGGTTGCTTCTGTGGTGCCAGAGAAAGACTGCCCCGTACAAAAATGTCAATGTTCAAAACTTCCATCTCAGGTACCTCCACAAATAGTGCTTCGTAGCTCCACCATATTCACAAAATTCACCATCAACAAAAATGCTAAAATAATCGTGTCATTGCAGTTTCAAGGATGGTCTGGCTTTCTGCGCTCTTATTCACCGACATCGCCCCGATCTTATTGATTACCATAAGCTTTCCAAGGTTAATACACTTTGTTGATTATTCGCGTTGTAAAATCATACCATTGCATTGTTGCACTTTCTACATATTCTAACAATTGTGTTAAAACGTTCTCTTCCTTTCTTACTCATAGGACAATCCACTGGAGAATCTCAACACTGCCTTCGAAATCGCCGAGAAATATCTTGATATTCCTCGGATGCTTGACGCCGAAGGTAATTCAATATCCAGCTTATTATCGTATACGCCTAATGAAGTTGCGGTTTTACTTTCACACATATCTTGTACCCTAGTGCAACCTATTGAACGTTGTAATATTTTCTGAGAAAAATATTCTATGCATATTTCCCATTATATAATTAAATGAATACATGAAAAACGCAGATTTGATCAACACACCAAAGCCAGATGAGCGTGCTATTATGACTTATGTGTCGTGCTATTATCACGCTTTCCAGGGTGCCCAACAGGTAAACACATATTGACAAGGTTTGGCAGGTGTGTTGTGATGAGTTTGAGTGTTGGCGTTGAGATTTCTTGATATATTTGATATCCCGTTTTGACAAAAAGCTTCTTTACGTGTGCATATTTCTAAAACGACCATTAACAAACTGAAGAACATAACCGCAGACGATTGAGGAATGAGCCCTCTTTTTATGCCATTTTAAATGATTATCCTTTTCTTAGGAACCGCATTAATAATATTTGCATATCATGCCGTGAGCTTTGACTTTTTTACTTGAATTTAACTGGAGTGGCTTTCACATTAATAATAATAAATTGCATGATAAATTAACAGATATGGCAAGCACTGCCATGCCTGACGAGAGGGCTGTAATGACTTACGTATCCTCCTACTACCATTGTTTCTCCGGTGCTCAGAAGGTACATCCAAACTAACTAATTTTGCTAGATTTATGTTTTGGTTTTTTTGTTTTCTGATTTTGTTTTAAACTAAAACATGAATAGCCTTGAAATACCTAAAGCGTCTAAGCGTCTTTAAAGGTATTGGGGATGGGAAAGGTGTTCCTAGCTTGCATTATAGTATTGTATTGTTTTAATTAATGTAGGCCGAAACAGCTGCAAACCGCATCTGTAAGGTACTTAAGGTCAATCAGGAAAATGAGCGTCTCATGGAAGAGTATGAACGTCTTGCCAGTGATGTAAGTCTCAATTTAGTAGCTGAACCCATTTATTGAAAATCAGGAAAATGAGCGTCTCATGGAAGAGTATGAACGTCTTGCCAGTGATGTAAGTCTCAATTTAGTAGCTGAACCCATTTATTGAACTATTTAATAAATAGGAGGTTTTGCATTGCTATATTGCTTCAAATATATAGCTGCTGGAGTGGATCAGGCGTACGATGCCATGGCTTGCTAATCGTCAAACTGACAACTCTCTTGCGAATGTGCAAAAGAAGCTGGAGGAATACCGTACTTACAGAAGGGCCCACAAGCCTCCACGTGTAGAACAAAAAGCTAAGTTGGAGACCAACTTCAATACGCTGCAAACCAAACTTCGACTTTCTAACCGACCGGCATACATGCCCACAGAAGGAAAAATGGTTTCGGTATGAAATAAAATTGCATTGGCGAAATAACCCGCGTTTGGATACATTAATTAGTCATTATTACACATTATGATAATCTGGTTTTTCTAAAGGACATTGCTAATGCCTGGAAGGGTTTGGAAACAGCAGAGAAAGCTTTTGAGGAGTGGCTGCTCGCTGAAATGATGAGGTGTGAAAAATATTCATTGAAAGTTGTCTGTTCATTGTAAAGGCTTCTTTCGTAATTGAGTGTTTATTGCTATCAATTCAGGTTAGAGAGGTTGGAGCATTTGGCCCAGAAGTTCAAACATAAGGCGGACATCCACGAGGAATGGACGAAAGGTAAAGAGGAAATGCTGCAGAGTCAAGACTTCCGTCACTGCAAGCTGAATGAGCTCAAAGCTTTGAAGAAGAAGCATGAAGCATTTGAGTCCGACTTGGCTGCTCACCAAGACCGTGTGGAACAGATTGCGGCTATTGCCCATGAACTTAAGTAAGCGGAGAAAAAATCCCGAGTCTCTTTAAAGAACCCCGTTTTTAATAAGCTAGTAGCGCCATAAAAATATTACAGTCTACGTAGCAAGTAGAAAATGCCACCATGGGAAAAACGATGCACGATGACAAGTATTTTATTGTAACCCTGAACGGATAATAAACTAAGGTTCTGGCTCAATAATTTGTAGCGCCTTGGACTATCATGACAGCAACTCTGTCAACATTAGATGCCAACGAATATGTGATCAATGGGACAGACTGGGTTCCCTTACACAAAAACGAAGACAAGCGTTGGATGAGACTGAGAAGATCCTTGAGAAAATTGATACCTTACACCTTGAGTTTGCCAAACGAGCTGCTGTAAGCCATTCCAAAATAATTTACTTCCGTCTAAAAAAAATTAGTTCATGAATCACCTTCTCTTCTTAAATATGAAGAATATTTTGCCATTTCTTCTAAAAAAATATTACATGCATGAGATTGTTTATCGGAAATTGAAATGAAATATTTTATCTGCAGCCATTCAATAACTGGTTGGATGGAACTAGCGAAGATTTGGTTGACATGTTCATCGTCCACACAATCGAAGAAATTCAGGGATTGATCGATGCTCACAATCAAGTAATGTTTAAACAACAACAAATGAATTTAAAATTGTAACATGTAAAGATTGAGACGATTTATAAGTTCAAACAATGACATTACTTCCTGTTTTCTCACAGTTCAAAGCAACTTTGGGTGAGGCTGACAAAGAATACAATGCAATCGTTTCACTGGTTAAGGAGGTCGAGAGCATTGCTCAGAAGTACCAAGTTCCGGGAGGATTGGAGAACCCGTACACCACTCTTACCGCAAGTGTAAGTATAAGACGCGTAACTTTATTCTTCCCTTAAGTTGCGATGAACATTGAGCATATACTAGATTGTGTATACGCTATAGCTATAATGCTGTGCTTTGCTTTCCACATTGAAATATTAATTTTGGTATAAAATGACATGCTGCTTAGTTAAGAGAGGAAATGGAGGTGCAGCTACAGGTAGCCAATTTTGAAATACACATTTTAAGAAAATGAGTACTTGTTGAAAGTAGCCTACTGTTGCATACAAAATACTTTTTTTAGTTATTTTTCAAGTAGCACAACTTTAATGAAATGTTGATAATCGTTTTTGTAGATCCTTACCAAGAAATGGGCTGATGTGAGACAACTTGTTCCCCAGCGTGATGGTACTCTTCAAAACGAATTCAGGAAACAACAAAGTAAGCTAACCACGCTGCCTAACTCATCTACCTATGCGTTCTTGTCCAATACGTAATACATATGAATCTATAATGCTGAACGTGTTAATGTTTTCCCGTTCTTAGATAATGAAATGCTTAGAAGACAATTCGCTGAGAAGGCTAACCAAGTTGGACCATGGATTGAGCGACAAATGGATGCGGTCACTGCTATCGGAATGGGATTGCAAGGCTCTTTGGAAGACCAGATGCACAGGTTGAAGGAATACCAACAAGGTGTCAATGCATACAGACCACATATTGAGGAACTGGAAAAGATTCACCAAGCTGTCCAGGAGAGCATGATCTTTGAGAATAGATACACTCAATACACAATGGAGACCCTCCGTGTAGGATGGGAACAATTGCTGACGTCAATCAATAGGAATATTAACGAAGTAGAAAACCAAATTCTTACCAGAGATTCAAAGGGAATTACTCAGGTTGGAACTGGAAAAAAGCATGATGAATTTGAAATATGAAAAATTTAATGCGTGTCGACAATGATTTAAAAATTTATTGCTCATTTCAGGAACAACTGAATGAGTTCAGAAGCAGCTTTAATCACTTTGACAAAAACAGAACAGGAAGATTGGCTAAGGATGAATTTAAATCATGTCTTGTGTCTTTGGGCTATTCAATTGGAAAGGATAGACAGGTATGTAAAATTATATATATTCGTAGCATTAACTTTCACGCATGCAAGTTATTTTGCACATATTCTAAGTTGTGCATGTGTCCATTTTAATTACAGGGAGACATTGACTTCCAAAGAATCATGGCAGTTGTAGATCCTAATAATTCTGGAACTGTAACATTT
>JAHZNE010001848.1:0-13075 GCA_027744055.1 Callyntrura sp. NNG-2020
AGTGGGTATTTCACTCCAGTACCGCAAACCTTTCCGGTGAAATCGTCCATGTCGACGGTCCACACCATAGCGCCAGCATATCCTTCATCCTTTACCCATTGCATTTTGTGACGAATACTACGCTCATCATCAAATCCAACCCATTGGTCATCCTCTACAAGGTATGGTACTTTCATCTCATCATCCCAAATGTATCTGGCACGACCTCCGCGAAGCATTTCACAAATCTACAGAGAAGGCACACAAAAGGAGAAATATTGTTAAAATAAATACAAAAAAATCCGTCATTCTCAAATTCTTCAAACCAAAGGTCGATACAAACAAACACCATACATCTTGTTCCAATCCTGCCAATATTTATCTTACATAAAAATACAGATTCCAGTAGAATTTCTCCGAAATGCAAATGCGTATTTATCCATCCTTCTTAAAAGAATGTTCGCTCAGACAGAAAAATCCGTCAACCAACAAAATACTCGCACGCTTTCCACTTCAATGATGATGATGCATGTATTTTTTGTTTTCTAGAAAAAACCAATTTGACGGCATGGCACGTGTTTTGCCTTCACGCACATTGCGTTTTATTAGTAAATATAGATGCATGTAAACTACGTCAACTTCGGAGGAATTAGAATATGATTCTGTCTACATTTTCCTTTCCAACCTATCTCATTTTTCGTCTTTAAAATTGTATGACAATGACAACTGTACAAGAGTCAAATAATATTTATCCTTTGTTCATGTCGTGGCTATATTATTTATTCAAGCATGTACCTATAAGCCTTCAAATTTTAGGCAAGTTTACTACTACTTTCTTTTTCTCGTATTTTGATCTATCAGTTGGGTTTGTAGCATTACAAACGTATGATAATAATGATGATACATCGCTTCATGATCATCTATCTGCCACAAGCACTGTTAGCTTTCCCTTCATTTTTCCTTCTTTTAAGATAGTTTCTTCGAATTGACTACCACCCATCCTACAAACAAAATGACGTATTGTACTATCATCAACCATGCTAAATAATACGCAGTTTCTCTCTACCTTCCTAGTATAAAATAGCATACGACAATCAGATTTGATTTTTGCCAATATACGCATACATTTTTATAAGTATTGTTACAGTTGTAGACAATACCGCAGAAACATACTCCGTCAAGTACGACATCGTTCTACTATATATAGCGTTACGAAACGGAGCTTGACGACATACGGATACAATTGTGAGTCGTAGACTCACAACGTGACTAGAGTTTTCATCATCAAATTTACATATAATACGTTTTCTTCTTTACACTATGCACTGTCAACCAACTCAATACAGTATCTCTTGTCTTTCCTTTCTCCCATTTTATTCATTTTTTTGTAGATATATACTTCTATTTTTTGTCAGCAAGTCACTTCCAGAACAACCCACCCATTTTGCTCTATTCCATATTCATGTTAAAGCTTGTGATGTGCTGGTATTATTTTATACTTTCTCCTTTTGTTTAACTTTTCTTTATCTTATTTCTCCTGGCTTACGTGCGATGTACGACGACGACAATGCATGCTTCCCACATTTTTGGGTATTGTGTGAGACGCTCTCTCTGTGGAGAATGTTTCAAGAGACGGGGTTGGTTGGTAGTAGTGAGTGGTGGTGGGCAGACAGCAAAGGAGCGTGAAAGTAGAAAAGCTATAGTCGTAAAGCGCAACTGTGTGCCAAAAATTTTACAAACTTTTTCCATTGTTTTGCTGAGTTCGGAATGATTGCCAAGCCACTATATAGTACTAATATACATAAATGGTGCTACATTCACCGTTGAATAAAATTGCCTGTCATTATCATCATCATCAACAATGTGTGTATATGCCTGTTTATGAAATCAGTTGGAGTTGATTCAATGGGCTCGTGTTCATTTTTAAAGAAACGTATGTCTTCGACTGTATTTTAAATGTATGTAAAAACGCTACTATGCCGAGTTGTATCTTCGAAAGTTTTGTCGCACTTTAATTAAATGAAAATGCACATTTGCGTCAGTTCCGAGTTTTAATGAACGCTTTAAGCCGTTAGTTCACTAGTAACAGGTGAAAATTTTAACCACCTATTTGTGATTCCAAAATCAGTTTAACAACATAGCGCGCATTTTGTAGAAATATAATCTGGTTTAGTATCTTTTGTCAGCGCTTTATGCTAATGCTAATCAATAAATTGCATTTGCTCAATCAGGCAACAACATGGGTCTCTCTGTAGAGAAAGAGGAAACCTTGTTTGTCGACCGTTTGTCACTTCTAGTACTTGCTAAATATTATGTGTGGAACTTTATCTGCAAGAATTAATGACCATACATAAATTGCGTCATAGCATCGTAATCGTAATCACAGCCATGAGCATATCATATTTGGAAGCAACCAAGAGAGCAAATCTAATTAATTCGCTAAACCATTTAATTTTGAGTTTCTCGTTCCGAGCTGTAATTGGATCTTTTAATATTAGTTCACTCGGTGGTGGTGTATATTTTACCTCGTAATAGGCCAGAAATCCGGCTTCTCTCGTGTAGACTCCAGCAGTACCACCGCCCTTGGTAGCAACATTAACGGAGTGGTTTCGTTTGTCAGTCAATTGGAAGGATCTCCCGTATGTTGGCATTCCAATAACCATCTTTTCCTTTGGAGCACCTAATTTCACCCACATTCCAGCGGCATGACTAACACTCAATTGTTTTCTCCATTCAGAGTCTGAACTGGGAGCGAAAAGTGGGGCATTGTGACCCGTCTGAGATTCCCATTTTCCGTGGAAGTCGTAAGCCATTATATTCATGATATCCAGGTACCTAGATGCGGCAAAGGAAGAGAGAAATATTTATGAGAACTACAAATTTAATGTCCTTCATTCTTTTCCTGACTTATTTGGAGCGGTAGAGCCCTAATTTCATTGTTCGCCGAAAGAATCCCGTCTGCTAGTTGTAATTAGTGTTGTCAAGTGGTTTCATTATCAAGTAAAAGTAGCTTTCTATTGTATGTGGTGTTGTACGAGGTTCCGTAGCGAATATTTGTCTACCATCCCTATCGTTAGAGTACAAAGCACATATTTGTTATTATGACCCCCTTACTTGGACACAGCACGGACACGAAGAGAGATTATTATTCGTCGTGAATAATGAGAATCATTCATTTGATAGTTTTGGAATGTAAATTACCGAAGGGAATACAGTGTAAATAATGTCGTTCCAAGAAAAATAATAAATGAGAAACTATTCTACAAACTCGTGTATGAAAAATTGGTAAAAACACAAATAAACAAGAAAATGCCTTTCTGTCAACCATTTGAAAATGTAATTTGCAATGCAAGACACGAATAAGACAAGATCATAATAATAACCTATATACAACCGGAAAAATTAGTTGTTTATACTTTTCAGTCATGCCTTAGCGCATCGCGCATCAACTACTTCTCCCCAGGGCAGGGTTAATTTTCAATGGTGAATATTAATTGGTTGACAAAGAGTAATATAGTTTCTCTTCTTCGCTTTCTGTCCTTCTTCCTTTTACTTACCGATAGCGAGAAGAGTCTTCAGTTTGGGGTTGACCTTTTTCAAGTTGTTAATCTTGTCGTAAAGTCCTACTTTTCCATCCTTGGTTTCATCATTGGACTCAAAAGAGCTCAATTTGCCTTTTTTCATCCAACCGAAAGCAAAGATCAAATGAGTGCACAAGTCAGCAGGAATGTCTTCTGGTGTGAATTTTCCAAGTTTGGGACGATACTGAGACCAGTTAGTGTAGTAGCACACGACCTTTTTGCCACTATCGGAAGAGTCAGACTTGGCAGGTGTTCCAAGGCGGTGATTTGGTCGGACTCGAGTTGACACCTTGCTCTGGATTGATCCAGCTGGTGTTTGATCATCATCCGCATCAATGGGAACAGGTCTTCCCCGGGTGAAAGCATTTCTGCGAAGAGAGGCTGTACTAGCGTTATTTGCTGAGGAAGAACCTCTCGTTCTGACAGCGTTGGGACGACGACCTCTCACTCTGAGTCTATGATCTGTGCAATAAATAAAGGAAAACAGTCATTTCATTAGTTCCAGCAAAAATTAGTCCCGATGCTGTGGTACGCTGACCGTTTAATAATACTCCAAGCAGAAATAAATTAATTGCTTCTCCTCGCCAATATTTGGTAGTTAGAAAAATAAAAATAATGTCCGTCAGTTGATTAAATTATTAGCCTCACAAGACCACTTCTGAAAATTGCATTTTCTGCAAGACACAAAAATCTCAACTTTGTCGTACAGTAAGTATCAAAATGGATGGATCCTTCCGGTGTCAAAAATCCAAATCCAAAAAAACAGAGATGTAACACCTTGCATCCAACAGCAATGTAAAGACCTAGCCTAAATTCTTTTCTTCATTGGCCATTGGTAATCTCCCTTCTACTACAACGATAAGGTCACTTTTGACTTTTTATTTTGCGACATGGACATCACTACATTTACATTTCCGCATCATAAGATCATGACCACAGTCACAAAACTTTTGGCTTTAGTAGTGGTTAGTAAAGTTTAATGGATCTTAGGTTCTATTTATGGTCATTGCGTACAACAGTAATGTTTAAGGTCGACGAAATGTAATTCCAACAAACAAAAAAAGGTTATATTATCATGAATATTCTTCAGCAGACGTACTTGTACTTGTAATAATTAGGTAGATATCACTCATTCAGGTTTATTGGGTACAACATTCTGTTAAATGGAACGACGAAATAGAGCCTTTTACATAAAATCTGAAATCACCGGAAGTTTTTTCTCTCTCCGGAACTCCGTGTTTTTCTCCAGTATTTTCTTTCTCTAATTTGAACAACGACTTTTACACAAAAGATAATTAAATGTTTACCCCCTTCCTAGAAAACAGTATAAAAAAGCGTTCTAGCTATAAAACAAATTTAATCAGTCGCATGTATACGCCTACCAACACTCTCCCTATCATGCACGATGGCGGAATTCAGCAAAAAAAGTTAGAGAGGCGCCAACAAAAAATCCTACGGTTGTCAAACGTCATCCTCACTACAACTTTAGCTGCAAAGAACAGGCTAATTTAATGATAGTAAAGGCTTCTTTTCAGTTTTCATTCCGTACCAAGAAAATTAGTTTACAAACAGCACGAGGAAAAAAAGATTCAATTATCCTCTACGTTTTTCTGTTTTATTGCTTTATTCTACTACCACCACCACTACTACTACACATCTGCAAACGCAATTATTACGATGTTTGCTGTGCAGCAAGCCTGCTTTTGATCCGTGGAAAATCTATCTATTTTCCCTATTGTTCCGTCTGGAATGTATCCTGCTTTATAGAATACGTTTGTTCACTCCAAAATTAAATAACGGTATAAGTCTTAAGTACACGTAACTTATTCACATGCATAATACGAACGTACCTATCCCACCTCTCAACTCTCAACCTAGTAAAAGTCTGCTTGAGAAGCACACATAACGCCACGTGATTCTAAGCCTATAATTTGATTTGTATATTGTGACTTAGCCCATCATCCTACAGACCTTTTACTTTTTCATCTCGTCTTTTTTTCTGAACATTACTCGGTTCGGTTCTCTTCTAAACCTCTGTAAAAGTTGTTTTTCTTTCATTGTATGTAAACGAAAGGATGCTTGACAACTACACACGTTATATTGGCCTTGTCATCCTTTCTGCCGTGGTATGGTTTGCGTTTCGTTTTTAACAAATTAGTTTCATTGGAAAGAAAACAAAATGATCCTATTAGGCATATCCGCAAATCCTAAAAGTTTTTTTGTGGTGGTGGTGAACAGTGAAGAGGAGTGTATGCTAAATATTAACAACTGTTTATATGTTATGTAAAACCTGTTAGATTTTTTGGGAATTGGAGGAGAGATAAGGTAAGGGTACTTCCCCTAGCGGGAACTATTACTCAGGAAAAGGAGAATATTATATCTAATCTGGCATAACATGGGGGTATCCATTTATAAATTCAATATGTTTGGAAACATCACACAATCAAGCGCTTTGCGATAAGCGGATAAGTCGGGACTCGGAACTATGGTGCAACCGTAGGATGATAGCCTGGTATTTTAGCTTTCATGGGAAAAAGAGAAAATGTAATGAAACTGAGCTACTAGATTTTCCCATACCTATAAACTATATTTATGAATCAATAAAAATAGTTTGATTAAATTCCATCCTCGTCGGTTGATTGTTTGCTGCTGTATACGTATTTTATTTGCTGGATCGGATATTACAAATTCGAAGATTTGTATTAAAAAATAGGAACCGCACAATCTTATATCAGTGAGGTATGGTATGCGCACGGTCGAGTTACCACACAGGCAAGTTGAGCTTCTATACTAAATTCTCATGTAAGCAAGAAGATTCAATTTTGGATTTATTCTTTATTCCTTGAATTTCTGACAAAGTCTGAAGGCATGAAATGTACTCTAATTCAATGTTTAAAATGGCGTTTGATGTATAACCGTTGATTATAATCTTGTTAAAAATAATTAGTCCTTTCAGATTTAACGTCAGAGAGGAGTTCTTGGTACAATAACTTTCCTCATACGGATATTTTCCAGGTTCACAAGCAGCAACGTTTCGGTACAATGTGTCAGAATGTAAATAACTTGTGGAAATTGTAGTTTGCCCTACCATGTTAACACTGCTTTTACAGACACCTTTATACTATAATGTAGGGAGAAATCTATTATCAATAAAGGCCAACATTTACTGCCCTATACGTAACGTATTTATTTCTTTTATGATACTTTCTGGCCTGGCGCTTGACAATAATTTAATTACTTCCATATCATCGAATCAAAAAGACCGCGATGTAACAGACAATAAAAGAAGTCCGTGTTGGCAAAAATTCACTAACAGTCAAAAGTATGGAATATTTTAAGTTTCATTTCACGGTTAGTTTGACATTACGGACAACAATTCAAGGAATATATAAGTACGTTCTTTTGGCGGATTTATTTCACTTTTCCGTAAAACTTTTAAGGATCCTTACCAATTTGCGATTCTGAAAATGAATACTTTCGAGGTTGTGTTTTTGTCGAAAAATGAAGTTATGTACAAGTATTAAAAGAATGTCACGACCTCATATGGTTAATTTCGTGTCTCCCATTTAATTTACTTACTTTTATCATCTGAGGAATCATCACCAAAGCAGATAGCAACAAGAAGCACTGTCACGGCCAATATGGCCAAACTCTTTGGCCACCTCATTTTGATCACAGAAGAAAGTGGGCGGTAAGTGGTTCGTCCTAGACTCCCGTTACGTCTCCAGTTTTAACAACAATGCTCTCCCTGTAAACGAAAAAAAAGAACTGTCAAGACCAAGTCAAATTTTATTTCGGCTTTCGACACGAAATTTTCTTCATGTCAATTATATTAATAAAAGCTGAAGCCACATCTTTCCTACCGACGATGCTGACTTTTCTGCCAATAAAAACGAAAAACAAGACACGTGTATAATCAACATCATCATGTTTCTACACCTTCGTTTTGAAATCTTTTTCCTTCCTTCCTGTGACTCTTCCGCTGTTACTTTTTGTTAAATTTTGTCCTGATGAAGATTAGAGATTCTATTCGAAAGCTTGACAATAAAAAATTTCCTTTCAATTTTTCCACCAAACAATCCCGTGTTATCTTTCATTTAAAAATGGACGGTGGATAGAGCTTATTAAAAGAAAAAAAAGGTTATTTTATTGTTAGGTATTTTTGAATAGGTTCTTTTAAGCCGTAGGGCATTTTTAAATGGGCCATTTTGAACAGGGAATTCTTACGACGATATATTGATTTAATATTTTTTGAAATTCACTGGAACAGCTTTTAAATGTTTTGACCCTCTAATAACTATTACAACTAAAGAGAACTTTATTGCAATGTCAAAAGATTTTATTAAAATAAAATTTATTTGCCATAGGTGCATCAGGTGTGTTTATAATGACAATAAATAATCAATCAATCAAGATAATCAATTTTCCTTATCTATATAATTATAATTAATACTCGAAGTATCTTCTGACTGTGATTGCTGAGGCATTTTTGTTTCTGAACGTAGAAGGACGAGCAATGTCATTTTAACCGCAAGTATATAGGGAAGGGCGCGAGAGGTTATAGCTTTCAAAATTAATCCTCTGCTTATCTTAGAACGAGGTCAAAGATCAAATTTTTCCATAAAGAATGTTATTGCAAGATGCAAGTAAGATATCATTCAAAAGCGGGTTACACCCTGTTTTTCACTTCTCAAGCGCACGATAAATTTTCCTGAACTTTTGCTATCACGTACAGCACCTTATGGTCTACGTATGGTATGAGTTTGGATGGGGTACAGAGATTCCTTCCTGAGTTGGGATTCTTTAGAATTAAGTTGAAGTCCTTGTGTCTAATTGCAATATCACTATAGGTCAAGTACGCATAACTTCTCCCGCGCACGATGAATTTTTCTGAAATTTTGCTATCATGTACAACACCTTATGGTTTATGTATGGTATGAGTTTGGATGGGGTACCGAAACACAGAGAATATGAATGATAATATCCAGTGCTAATTTTTATGATGTCCTTTAGGTTTTTTGGTATAGCTGGAACGGCCGTTCGGATGGCTCTGAGACTAAAATACAAAATTCATAAGTCAGAACACACTGAGCTCTATTGACCAATCACTACAATTTCAGTTTTGTTGTATTTGGGTTTTTTGCCTTATTTTTATTTCTTTTTATAAAAATGTGTTAATTTCCTCTATATCTTATACTTGGAGTTGGGCAGAACACTCAGTAAGCCACTAATGGATAATATCAACAATTCCAAAAATTCGGCTGGAGGGGACTCTCATTGGCTATAGGGGTCGAGCCACCGAAACTTTAAAAAACCAAAATGGTTTTTTCAAAAAAGTTTTTTTCTTCACAGGCATGGTATAGTAAGTCGTCAATGTACAGGAAAGCTGAAAAGTTGTATTTATCATTCATGCTGTTGCGCTGTTGCACAATTTTTGGGTATTAACCAAGGATGATCCGTCCACTGGATGATGGAAATTGTCCACTGGACAAAAGTGGAAATGTCAATACGCATATTTAAGCATACTTAAGCTTAGCTTGATCAGTAAACGCATTGAGAATATGGAAAACCATTAACAAAATGTTTTCAAACAACATTACGCCAAAATGACACGGGGGTGGTCTGAAAAATCGGCTTCATGGCGTCATTGAGTTATAGCCCCACATATCCTTTTTTATCATGCCATGTAATCATGAATATGCATGTACATGCAAGTAGACGAAAAACTGGATACCGACTTTAAATAAAGACACATTAGTTCTAGTTAGCATACCCGACAGTGATTCATCACATATAATTACCCGATTAATTTTAAACCCAACGTATTAAACCTAAAAAGCGGTTTTGAAACCTTAGCACCATACGTACTTTTTACAACGTATTTAAAAAGAGCGCCACCGCTTTAAACCAGGATGATCATGCTTAGTCGATTTCCTATATGATTTATAACACGTTTCTTAGTGGAGTGTAGCGTCACCATATTGTGTTTCCTTTCCGTCATATGAAGTTTGTGTTTTGAAGGTTTTGTAAATCAAGTAGAAAGTTGTGTCTAGTTTTCTCCAAAAAGGCACAAAATGTTATTTAAAATTTGTTTATTAACAGTCCACTCATTACCTTTGCCCCTTATGGTAGCTGTTACGCATGGTGGCACATATACAGATCCGACACTGCTACTTTAGGTGCATATACGTGTGCATTTGAACGTTAAGGGCCGCCTATCTCTAATTANCATTACCTTTGCCCCTTATGGTAGCTGTTACGCATGGTGGCACATATACAGATCCGACACTGCTACTTTAGGTGCATATAAGTGTGCATTTGAACGTTAAGGGCCGTCTATCTCTAATTAAGGGACGAGATCTACTTATCCAGTTGGAGTCCTTTAACTTAGCTCCTTTGGAGATGTCATGAGACACACAATAAAGCCCAATATATAATTGATTAAATATGTTGCTTTTATTTGCTACCAACTCATTCAGAATACATCTAGAACTACATATATTTATTAATATTATGTTATAATATTATTTGCTACCAACTCATTCAGAATACATCTAGAACTACATATATTTATTAATATTATGCTATAATATTTATTTACACTTGTTTCATACTCGTAGCGTTCTGCATGTGACATGCAAAAGTGTGCATGGTGAAGTAATTCTGGGACATTCTCAGATGATCAAGTCTTGCATTGTAAACGAATATTGATATATTCTACGTAGTTCCCGCATGCCGAATGGCAGCTTGAGCTACTTTATCTTTGTTGTTTTTGTTGTCCTTGGCCTGTATAAAAAGCAAGTTCAAAGTTATAACTGTACAATGCAGTTTTATATATCTACCATTTTTGTATTTTTACAACAGATAAACGTATATAAATAAAGTATACCTCGGCTGAATGCAAAACAACCAGCACAGCCTAATATTTTTGTAAAATGTACCTGTGTACAAAAAATCACAAAAATCCATACACAAATACTTGAGATTCTACGGAACAAGCACGGCAATGAGAAGGGTAAGAAAATTTGCAATTGATTTCATATTTTGTATTCTGTAACCTACAAAAGTCTGATGTGCGATATCAATATTGTGCTGGAATATATATAAATCGTAAAATGCTTCTTGTGCTCCGTGGAAATATGTGTTGGTGCAATCACGTATAGACTAATATTTTACTAGAAACTCCTGCTGCGTCGCTGTTGTCGTCATTTCCTGCTGCAAACGAGACAAGAGTTTTATTGCGATGTTTTATATTCGTCTGCCAGTGAAAAGAATGTGGATCCAACAAGTCCCAGGAACTATAAATTTTGCAATGACAATGCAAAATGAACCGCATGAAGGCAATATAAATGAACGTAATGTGTAAGAACGTATTAACTACTGCAAGCACAGCTGTCGGGTTAATGAAGTTACTAACGAGGGGACATTGGAGGCTGTACCACGGCGTTCGGCTTCATATTTTTATGTAGCAATGCTTTTATCAGTATAAGACTTTGTGCCAAGTGACAGCTCCCGACGGCGCGTTGTTTTGAAAATATTCAAAAAAATTCAAGGATCCAACAAGCCCCAGAAACTATAAATTTTGCAACGAAACCATACCGCATGAAGGCAGTATAAATGAACGTAATATGTGTAAGAACGTATTAACTACTGCAAGCACAGCTGTCGGGTTAATTGAAGTTACTAAGTTGTCTGTGTGAACACAAAGCAGCAGGTGTTTTAAAAGATAAATTCAGGATCATTCGAGGTTGACGGATTAATTATGGTACACCAACAAATTACAACAGTATAATTTATCATAAGTATATACATCGTAAGGTTGGTGGCCAGTGGCCCATATTTAGGTCAGTGGTCGGTAGACTATCATAAGGTTGGTGGCCGTTGGCCTTTGAAAATATGGATGGTCTGTGGCCATGGTATTCGTGAAGCATTTCATAGATTTTCGAAGCAGGCATACATAGATTTTCGTTGGCGAAACGATAACCTTCCTTTAAATGCCGCCCCAAAATGGTAACGAAGGAATAAAATATACAGATGGTAATGACCTCATTGACCATAATCTTACCGCGTTCCCCTTTTTGGTAAACTAAAAATGACACGTTTTTGTGTCAATCCAAACTACAATTTTTAAGCTTTTTTGTAATAATAATTTTGACTATCGATATAAATAATTATACTGACACGTTTTTATACTATATACTAATATTTTCAACTCAGACATTTCCAACGATAATTTGCTTTCAATAGTTAGCACATCAACATAACGCACTTGTATTCTTGTGCTCCCTTACATTAAACTTGTTTTTACTTTTTAAATGAAACGTTTCCTGTATGACAAATGCTCCCTTGCCCAGTCTGATTGGTTCTTGATCCAACTCGTCTAGCAATACGCTAACGTCCATCGTTACTCCGTTTACGTTGATGTTCCCTGTATGCAAAGCCCAATTTCGCAGCCACGCTCGTAGAATAGCATTCTGTTATCAATATACGGCACAATATCATTTTGCCTAGGTGACACATGTTAATATAATATTTATTACTGTAAGTGCGTACATGTTCCGCTATTTTTCCTGCAATGTAGTATGCAACCTCTGATTTTACAAGATGAAACGAATGCAAGACAATTGACATGATCGTAGTGGTTTCTCTGATTATACACTGCGTCATGAAGTATGCGTACACAAGAAGATTTCCAATATGTATCAGTTTCAAGATAGGATCATACACATTTTTGATCCTTGTAATTGTTTGTCGCAGCATCCTATATTTTCTCCACAGCAGCTCTCTTTGGCGTTGCAACTTTCTTCCCGCTCTCTCTTGCTCGATGGGCGCATTTTTCAGCGTCTCCTGAAGCTCTCCAGAAAACTGCTGTACAAGGAACAGGGTCACCAGAGCAACAACCAGGATAAAAAAACTTGCAATATTCCTATCTGCAGATTGGAGGCAAAATTTCGAATGGTGACGATTCCACCAAATAGAAAGGACATCGTCGTAAGATTTGCAGCGTAGTTCTGGTGTAGCGTGCTTGTAGCATTTCCCACATCCTCAGCTGTCCAAACAAATATGTCTTCGGTGAAGATGTATGAAGATTGTAGCAGAAATGCTTGTACGGACAACCCCAATACGGCTGCACTGAAGAGTATTCTGACGACGTTAATGATTAGCGTGGTTATCCCAAGCATTACAGGAAACTTCAGCTTCCACTGTAGCCCATCCATATTTGCCTGCTTGTAGTAAGTAGTGACATAGCCTTGTTCCGCTTCCAGCACCTCCTTTGTTTCTTTCCCCTTTCTAGCAAATAACTCCAATGCATAAACTCAGACTATAAAAGTTATGAACGCATACAATTTTTCATAAAAATTGGATTTACGTAACAGTAGGAAATCTTTAGTAGCTTTCCTATTGCATGCTGATGAAACAAGGGGTCTTGCAAAGATATGCAAGTTTTCATGCCAATCCATTGAAGGATGTAGGCAGGAGACGGATTTCTTTATCGCTCCTCGAAAAAATAGGTG
>JAHZNE010001849.1:0-12011 GCA_027744055.1 Callyntrura sp. NNG-2020
TACGACTCGAATGTCGAAAACCCCATTTCGACAGGACAGAACCTACGTATTTATACAAATGGGAGCAAAACAATATTCTCACTTGTACCTGCCATAGAATGTAGGCGTCAAAGTGGTCAAGCAGTCTTGGTCAAATTTGTCAAAATTATCCACCCAACATGTACCTATAGATGTTCTAAGTTTGAGCCAATTTGGACCACTTTTAATTTTTACTCATCCTGTTACCCGCTGAGGTTTACCTTCTACAAAATTGCTAGCTAAATGGCTCCAAATAGTATCCAATGGCAAAAGCAGAATTTCAAAATTCGTTTTTCTTCAAGAGTTACAGCATACACGGCAGGACGGTCAGAAGGCAACAAGAAAAACTAGATGCTCCCTGCAGGCTGGTCCTAAACAAGTCTGACTGGAAAACACAACCATCTAATATTTATCGCGTCTAACGTGTTCCTACTCGATCCAACAAAATATACTATTTTGACTTTTGAAATCACTACTACCGAGTGAAACTGCCTGGTAGTGACAATGTAGAGGAGCCTAAAAATATAAACCCACAGAAATTGTGCAATTAATTATTAATTGCGTAAAATGGAACGAGTATACAGAAACTAAACAAAATGGTCATATGTCACACTTGTACATGGAGTGGTATGAAGTACGCTGTCAGTAAATGAAAACCACTGGAAGTTAGATAGAGCTGGGTAGAACAACTTTTGAGGTTCCTAGCGATAAAAACATTGAGATGACCTTTGATCTATAGAACTGCATTTATATTACATATACGACCCTCCTGGGCATATTGCACGACTTTGATTTTCCTTTGAAACGAATAATCGCAATGCTAGAAGTTTTTGACTTTTTTTATTTGAAAACATTTTATCATTGAAATAAATGCTTTTGACAAACATTTAATCCGAAAAGTTCCCAGTTGAAAATCTTCATTAATGATCGAGTACAAATATGTAATTTTAAATGTAAAAAATACGATTCTACCTCACTCTTAACTAATTGGGAGATTTTAGTTCTGTGGAACCTTTACTTTTCCTCTTTCGTGATTTTACTTTGGTCACGAAGATGTCAGGCAGTAGTGCCTACTTTAATGTGAAAAATGTAATACAAAACTGGTATATTTGATAAGGTAGTGAACTTGTGACATTGAGCATTGTCTGTGCTTTATTTAACGTTTTATTAAATTAGCTTCATGCTCATGTGCACTCACGTAATCAACACCGCAGCACCAACTTACATAGAAATTAGAACTTGGAGACCAATAATATATTTTACGGAATGAGGGAACTTGCCGAATAAAATGTTTACAAGTCATTCCACAATAAAAATACGAGAAACGGCCATACCATTCAGGTATTCCGAGAACTAAACTATTTATTTCCAATTTATGCCAAAACTGACGTACATTCAAAAAATACCAGGAAAACATTTAATTTCGTGTCATATTTCACCTTAACCTATCATAACACTGGCCTGTCGTTTCAAAGCTATTCAGTGATGCTCCCTCATAACTACAATGAAAATAGCTTCGCATCTTCAGCACTTTTATTTTTCTTTTTTCTTCCTCGTTTTTTTGGCGTTGTCCCTTTAACTTTAGTGACTCCCGGTGGTCTACGTATACGTTTAAAGCCCCCAACCAAACATATTGCTTCATGTCTCCGCATGTTAGCCTTATCGGCAAACGCCTTTCCACAACTGGAACACTGGTGTGGCTTTAAGCCCGCGTGTGTATTTTCGTGTGCTCTCAGTGCCCGTCTAGACATGAGTGTTTTTCCACACTGTAGACATATAAACGTTTCTTGTGGGCCCTTCTCTGTGTGGTGCATTAGGATGTGGTACTTGAGCCTGGGTTTATTTTTGAACACTTTCCCGCAGTGCTTGCACTTCCCCGGGGTCGCTGCCACTCCCTCTAATGCCAAGGCGCAGTCCGAATATTTACAGTGAGATGCCCACGATTTGTCATAGAACTGCTTGCCACACTGAGTACAAACAATGAGTTTCCGATCTTCCCGTCGTTTATGTCTCTCTCTGTGAGCCGTTAGATTTTGCTTGTAGTAAAATGCTTTGGAACAAATTTCGCAAATATATTTAAGTACCCGTTTTTCATGGGGTACCATGGTGGTTGGGGGTTTCAACCCTCTCGCAATTGCTTGTCGTTTTTCTTCTTCATTAAAATGCCGCCATTTGTGTACCCTTAATGTGCTACGACAATACACGGGCTTCCCACACACATCGCATTCGAGTTTTAGCTCTGCGGGATCCCGACATCTCCGACTGTGTATGCGGTAGTCCATGTATATTTTGAAACTGATTTTACAACGATCACACTTGTACCCACTTTGTTCCTTTGACTTCTCGCCTTCCTCGTAACTGCAATGTTTCTCGTGCAGAAATTGTCCAATTGGAGAGAAGAATCCCATTCCACACTTGCATGTGAGGACTTGGAGTGCGCCCTTCGCATGTGTACCTTCCACATGACCTTGTTTTTTAGCATTTTGCCACAAAGTTCACACTTTTTCGGATTTGGAGGTGGAGCGGCATCGGAAGCAACCGCACATTCTGTGTATTTCATGTGGTACGTCCATCCGGATTTAAAAAATTGCTTGCCACACTTGGGACAATCAAAGTGTTCCCTCTCTTCCACACTTTTGTGAATCTGCTCGTGGGCGCGTAAGGTAACATTGTTCGGAAAACCCCTGGAGCAGATGCCACAGAACACCTTATGGTTTGCTGCTGTTACAACCTGGCGCTTGGCGTTAAAATGAGACTGTGGAAGAAAACCCTTTGCCAAAGCAGCTTCCTTCTCTTCTTCATTCATGTGCAAATATTTGTGCCTCTCCACCGCACCTGGACTACTCATCGGTCTTCCACATATGTCACAAGAGAATCTTCCTCCGCACCCGATAACGTGTTTCCGGTATTTCACATCCGTCTCCAGCTGCAATTTGCACGTGGGACAGGTATACCCATTCAAATGTTTTCCAATGACGTGATCATACATTGTTTGCTCCATGCTGGAAAGACCTCCCGGGGTAGTGAAAGAACACTCGGAGCACCGTAGTGAATTTTGCGTAAAATCCGGATTTTCCTGCTTGTCTAGTATTTGGATGGCAAGGTCGTCTAGGATGAGGCATTGTTGTTCTTCGTTATACTTCATATTTGTTATATACTGTTGGAAAGGAGTCTTTCTCCTTCGTTGCTTTTTGACCTGCTGCTGTTTCTTTATTATACTTTCCAGAATTTTTCTCTTGAAATCCGTCATTTTCCCAAAATCCAAGTTCATCAGAGAAATGTTTTTAGATGGGCTAAAAATCCGACAAAAATCTTTTAAAGCACGTAATTTGATAACACTTTATTACGTCGTTGGTTATTGCATATTACCATTGTTACCTTTTCTTAGCCTTAGTCTTGACCACTTTGACATTTCTTGGAATGTCTTCTTTAAGCTGGTCTTCATCGGGGAGAAATTTGGAGCCTGATGTAACTTTAACATCATTTTTTGAAGCAATGTCTTTTAGTTTCTTGCTATTTTTGGATATGGATTCCTTTAACCTGCACGGTTCCTTATGCGGATAAATATCATTGGAGATGGCATTATCGTACTCCTCGCCGTCACTATCACTGTCACTGCGATGTCCTCCAAAATCCCATCCAACGTCACTGTTATTTTCATTGAAATCTTCATGAACTTCAATTTTGATCGCAGTGTGTTCAGGAGAACTGGGCGAGTCAACACGTGGAGGAACATGAAAATGACGCTGACCGGTTTTTCTTCCACCGACTTTGCTTTCAATATCCAAACGAAACAACGAAACATTCCTGGCAGCTAGAAAGAACATTAAATTAAAACAATTTAAATAAAACATTTTTAACCTCATTCTTTTTCCTTCAACCCGCATACAGAATTAATGGTAAATGATTACCTTCAGTCATACGACGCCGGAGCCGTAATACCTGTTCTTTTCGTATGGTGTATCGATTAACTGGAACTTTTCCGAATATTCCCTGCAGCTTTTTTCTGTTCTTTGTATCTGAATAACTTAAATAACCGGATAGGCTAGCGACATCTCCATTAATTAAAATTTTCTCCATTCGTTCCACTCCTTCATAATACGGACCCAGTATATTTTGTAGTTGACGTAACTCCTGTAGCAGAAGACACTGCAACTTTTGAACCCGCCGTTCCACCTCAACCGTTTCCAACCGGGCTTCAGTTGTCTCCTTCATAACGGCTTCACAATCCGGGCAAATAGAGAGATTTAGATTATCTTTGGTGCAGGATTCCAGAATTTTTGAGATCATCGACTGTGAGGCAGCCGTTCTATTCTCTGCTTTATCCAAAGTTTCCTTTTCAAGCTTATCAACATGTTGCTCCACAGTCATTTGAAATTTCTTTTTAGCTTTTCGCCTTCCTGGTCTCCGTTTCTGAGGGGAAACGTCCGCATCATCCGAACATTCTTTCCCGGACTCGTCGAAAATGCAAAGTGAAATGTACTCACTGAATTGGGTTAATGTTTGCAGAGTTTCAGTTGCGTTATCCCTTTCAATATCAGCCTTTTCTGTTTTCAATATCAGATTTTTGGTACCAGGTCGAAACCATGAGCAGCAAATGAAGCACCGATACTCGGTGCCTGCTGCAGGTGTCGTCATTTTTTAATCCTGAACTCAAAATATATAACTTTGATTCTATACAAAAATAAGACACATTTCTTATTGACAGTTATATACCTGCATTATAAATATATGCTTTGACAATTAATTGTCATCGTTGAACATTAAAAGGTGAGAACGTTAATTGTTCATGTGAAACAATGTTTTTACTTTTTACGTTGTCTGTTCTGTTCTGTTGAAGCTGTCAGCTGTTATATACAACAGTGCTATGCTGCATCTGCTGCATAGCATTATTATAGCATAGCCTGTGCTCTGTGCAGTGCAGCATAGTCTTTGTTCCACATTTAATGGTTTAGATTTTGTAGCATGCGTGCATAGTTGCAGCCAGCCAGCCTCGCTGCCGTTGCCTTTTCATACTGGCTTCACAATCCAGGCAAATAGAGAGAGATATTTAAATTTTTCTCCAGGAAGGTCTCCAAAATTTTAGTGGTCATCGACTGTAAGGTGACCGATTTATTCTCTGCTTTCTCTAAAGTTTCTCTTTCCGGTCGGTCTACATATATTGGTCGTGATTTCGTATTTCCTACGTATTTCGTTCCTTCTTTTTCTACCGTTTCTTTCGTTTTCTAAGGTAGTCGTTTTTCTTCAAATTGTCTGACCAGCCAGTCGTCATGGGACTTTTGCTGCTATTAGGTTATAGCTGCTGCAGAGATACCCATTACTTGCTCAATAAATGGCACCACCGTTTGCGCAATTTCCTTTGCCCTGTTGTTGTCTTTTGCTTCAGAAGAAGTCTCTCCTTCTGGTGCTACTGCTAGGTTATCTTTTATGAGGTCAAGGCCGCTCCGACTAGCAGCAAATAATACGTAAATGCGAGTTAATAGTTTGCGTCATTCTTTCTAATTCTACCTTTACTTTTGACTGCCAAGTTAAAATTACAACCTTATAAATGTATAAAACCAACAGTGCAGAATCAAACAAATAACGACTGACACTAATTGACATTATAATGCTGACTGACACTTACCTAGACCTAGACCTAGACAGTCCAATCATTCGACATTCGATACCACTGCCTATTTAAAAATTATAATTAGTTGACTAGACAAACAAGTGCCACTCCTCTTCCTCACGGAAATAAGGTCAAATACCAATATCTCATTTTTTCCTCGTTATTACCTTTGGTTACAGCTAGAGAGAACTTTGTTGTTTACATCTACTGTACTGAACTTGAAAACCACATCTTTCCTATAAAGCACCGCCACAGCGCCGGTGTGAGGTGATGGTGGTATGTATCGCGTTCGTCTTGCATTTTGGCCTGACTCCTTTCAGGCTACCTTTACTTTGTTACTGTTGTTATGACAATCATTTATTCCATTGTATTGATAACCATGAAAAATTACATTTTTAAATCAACTTGCGCAGTTTGGCAGTTATAATGTTTATAATTGCACACTGTGAATAAATATTTATTGGGAAATTTTCCGAAGATAAAAAGTAACAATTCAATTGTTTAAAAAATAAAGTAAAAATTAAGTGTATTGAAAATTAAATAGATTCATATATGATTATGCTACTTATTTATGTTGTATTCTGAATATGAAATACTTGAGATGATGATGATAATGAGAGGTAACGTTACCTCCCCCCTACTTGTTATTCATTTCTGGTTCAAATTTTTTTAAAAAGAAAGTAAAAAGTAGCATTATACAAATATAATATAATATGTCATTTTGGTTAACACGTCAAAGCAGAATTGTTTCCAAGATTATAATTAAATCCCATAATAATTACTTCGTTTCAACAACAGTAAACCAACAACAGTTTAACATTCATAACAGAATAAATATTAAATCTTAATTTCATTAAATATTCTTTGATTAGGTTTACTACAAGAAAGCGATTGTCATTCATTGGTGTTGTTACTGATCGATTGCTTAACAAGTAATTCTATTAATTTCCGTTCCATCTTGTCCCGCACTGCTTATCTTATCTTGTTTGTTTATTTTTCTTTAATCACCACAGTTTCAACTTTTTGTCCAAAGCTGAAGGTTGAAGCAGCCAAAGCTAACAAAGGATCAACTAGTTCAAAATATATATATTGCCTAGTTCAATTAGTTCAATCAATACAGAGAAGGCGTTTTCATATGGTCAAATATGTTTCCGATGCCATTTTTACCGTGTTTACTCACTACTATTCACATTGTGTAACGTATGACCACAAAACATAGGGTATAATGGCAAGACGTAATAAAATATACTATATTTATATTTTTTTATCAGTCATATTTTAGAATGACGTAAATTAGATGCAATACTAAGGACGAGTTTCTTTCGGGTGAATGTCTCATTAAATTAATTAATTTTGAATCATTCAATCTACAAAATTTTATTGGAATGAAAAACGCATAATGTGTGCCATCGTCAGTCTGAACAGTACATGAAAACAAATATTAATAACGATAAGGTATTTCAAATCATATAATGTCTCCCTCTTCCATTCTGTCACGAAGCACTAAATTTTGAGGTTTTGGGACTAAAATATGTGCCTTGATGTAGTCAGGCTCCAATTTGTCCCCATTCAGATCCGGTCCCACATGAAATCTCTGAAACAGGCAGGTCGTAAATAGAAAGAGTTCGTCTTGCGCCAATGTTACTCCAAGACAAATTCGTTTGCCAGTCGAGAAAGGAATGTATGCATCATTTTTCAACACTGTCTTCCCATCCGTCGACAAAAATCTTTCAGGGCGGAATGAATCTGGATCCCCCCAAACCTCTGGATCATGCATGGCTCCGTACAAATTTGGGATGATTAAAGTTCCTCTGGGAATGTTATAGCCACGGAATGTGGTATCCTCCGTGCTAGAATGAAATAAGGCGGTAGGAACAAAGGCTGAATAACGTAACACCTCCATTATCACTGCCTCTGTGTATGGCATCCTGAATAAGAAAACTCATCATTTTCTACACTTTATATTAATATTACAATAACCACTCCGGAATAATTTACTTACATTGGGCGATCATTCAAACTTGGAAGTCGAGATAGCCCAACAACATGTTTGATTTCGTCATGCAGCTTTTCTTGTGCATCTTGATGCAAAGCCAGCAGTAGGAACTCCCACGATAAGGATGTCGACGTAGTTTCTGCCCCCGCCACAAATAAATCCAGCAGCGTAATAGTCAAGTTTTTCACTGTAATTACCAAACATGTGCTATACATCGGCAATGTATCCTTAGAGACCATTCATTTTGAACGTTTGAAAAATTGACATTTTCACCTTCACCTGCCGGGGTGTCATGTTACGCTTTTTCAATAATTGCATATATGACAACTTTAACGAAGATGTCTACCCCACAACTAATCACCCTCCCTTTAAACGATCTAAATGGACACTCCCTTACTAACGTATAATTTTCCCGATTGTACTCAAGTATCTGTAAATGGATAAATTATAAGCGTTTTTTTCTTACACCCTTCCTCCTTATAAAAACTGGTCGTTGCATCTGATGTTTTCTCCATTTCTTTCATGTACATATCAATGAAATCTCGGGATTCTGCCTCAGCTATATACCCCTTTTGATGTTCATCTACGATGGACTTGATAAAGTTCATGTTTTTGGTAATGGTTTCCTGTCTCTCCTTGGCGTAGCTAAGAAACATGGTCATTTTATTTCTGAGATTGTACAACCAAGGGAAGAAAAGGACGGCTGCTGCAGTTCGGGATTGTGTTACGGAAGACGCTAATCGTTTAATCAAATCCTGCAGCATTGGGTCATCATGAGAATAGCGCTGACTGGTAACAATGGTCCACAGGACATTTATCACAGCTGCAGTAAACCGATTTTGAGTTTGTATCGGTTTTCCTACAACTTTTCGAAAAGTTTCAATCAGCTCGTTTATTTCGTCATGTACTACCGTTTCCATTGACTTTTTCCCAAAACCGAAGTCGCGTAGGGATTTTAGAGCGAAACGGCGTTGTTCAGTCCAGGAGCGCCCGCTATTAAAAATTATTCCTCGAGGGGACCCTCCTCCACATCGATCAATGAGAGGTTTAAAATCAGCCCGACCACTGAAAACTGTCTCGGCAAAGCAGTCCTTTATATCCTTGTAATTATTTAGGACAACCACACTTTAAAGAGAAAATTATAGAAAAAAAAACACTTCTGAATTAACTTCCGCTGGGCTACTACTGGTGCGAGTGCATGCTTAGCTTACTTGTAGCTGCCAAATTTAAGAGAGAAAATGTCTCCGTATTTCTTTCCCATTTCTGTGAATTTTTTGAATGGCTCGGCGCTCAATTGATATAAATTCCCTATCACAGGCAGTCCGGAAGGACCAGCAGGAAAATTTGAGGGCTTTCCATTTGACACCAGGAAAAATATGAGTAGAAAAGTCAAACCAATCAAACTCAGCTCAAGGAGCATCTTAAAGAGTATTGCTGAGTGTCAAGATGTATCGATATATCCGTCAATTAATGAAATGAACTTCTAGTCCGTGAAGATACACAGTATTTATCTGAGAGTTTGTACTCATTTGAGTCCACTCACATAGTGTTAGTGACGAAGCCACGCATTACATCACGATGTCTGGTTGTCCGACTTCCCGTCAGTACGTCTGCTGGCACAATATTCTAAGGGCGAAGAGGGTATTATTGACAACAATGAACACGTGGGGTAAATCCCTTCCCCTGCATAAGGTTTGACAGGTGTTGATGCTTGTAGGAAGCATGTCATTATACTAATACTATACTATATACCTTATACGAATACTGCTATATAATTTTGCAAAGCTTGATACCAGATCTGTTTACCTCGGTCACCCCTAGAGGGCTTTAAAATTGACACTTCAAAAGTCACTTAAAATTAATTTTTAAATTATGTTTTCGCCAATCAATAACAATAGTTAGTTCCATCTACTTTGGTACACCGTTAATTACTTTAGGAAGCGCACATGGCCTGCTTCAATGATAAAATATAAGTTATGGTCTCTAATTTGTTATTGATAGAAATTAAATTAATATTAGCTAAGGTTTACCGTTTACTTCAGCCATTTTCAAAGTAGTCAAGGTTTAGGTTTATTATCGTAAATTGTAGAAAAGTTCTATATTTGCTGTGTATCAGTTCCGCTTCTCTGCAACCATCAATGAGTATGAAGGGTGTGTCTCGCCCTCCGGCGATTAGTTAACTCTCTTCGCCACTTCGCTATATGTCAACATTTTTGGGTTTATGGTAAATTGTAACGCATGCGACAGAACATTAAATACCGTACACCTACTTCAAGTTCATTGAAGTTGGTCAGGAGAAGACACATTAATGTCTTTCATTCAGTAGCTTTTGCTTATCTTAAGTATAGCCACACACAATAACCATCAAGGGTGTCGGAACGGGGGAGACAAGGAGGGGATATTCATTGCCCTCTCTTATGGATTTTTTCCGTTGCGGGTAGACACACCGTACGAACTTCATGAATCAAACTTAAAAAAACACACGTTCGAAATGTAGTATCAAGCTATGGGAAATTATTTAAATTTCTAAATTGTCCGTTCCCAATTATCCGATTAGCCATCAATATTATTCATAGAAGATGTCACCTCATAGCGGCTATACTACATGTAATTTTGCTACAACAACGCTCAATTGGTCAATTACGGGACATAATAATTAGTTACTAAGCTGGAATACGTTCATCCAAATACATTTGAATGATCGTTTATGGCATTTACTGTGATAGTTCTTGTTTTGGCAGTTACACCGACCCAGCCTAGCCTAAAAATTTTTTGTAAATTAATACCTAACCTAACGATTTAATTTATATTGCGTTATCCCATTCAATTTCTCGTCTGTGCGTGTCAGGGAGGAATGTTTTTCTCTCCATAAGCCTAATTTTCTTTTGTAAATTAATACCTAACCTAACGATTTAATTTATATTGCGTTATCCCATTCAATTTCTCGTCTGTGCGTGTCAGGGAGGAATGTTTTTCTCTCCATTTTCATATTACGACTTACTAGTTATTACGACTTGGAAGAGTACCACATGTGCTACTTACAAGTTGAAGTTATGATAACTATAATCTAATGTCCCTCTTGTCTTTAATCAATTTCGTTAAGATATATATTATTGTAGAAATGAATGTATTTGAATACACTGCGAACGAAATGAGATATATTTAAAGATATTCTATTTTTGCTTTATTTCTTCAACAGTTTGAAATGGCACAAGTTACAAAGCGGTTCTGGTTATCTGACAGTTATGATGACAATGTCAAGACATAGGCACTGTCCTTGTCAATTTCCAGCTAGTTATAACTTAAGTTGAATGAAGTATTAACCACGTTGGTGTGTCTGTCTGTACGTTGTTTCCTCTTGTCAACATTACGGTATGGCTGCTGTCATGGAGGTTTTGTTCTGTGGACTTTTGATTGCAATTGTTATTCGAAATTCAGCAACTCCACGGCCAAGTAAGTAAGGAGTCCATTATCCAATTTGCCTGGAATATACATTAAGTCCGTTCAGCTACATAGTTATATTTGCATTTACTGTGAATTTATTGCATATAAATGCATCTCTCAATTTGATGTTGTCCAGAAGCCATCACCGGAATTCTTTGTGAATTGATAAAGTAGTTCATTCGCATTTCATTATTTTCAGCAAAGGTTATCTCCACTTGTAGTTTGCAAAATTGTAATAAATGGCAAACGTTACGTGTCGGTGGTACAGTAACGTTCACCCGTAGTCGTGGCATCCAGTAGTATCGTCTTGGTGCTTCCTAACTACACATATTTTTTCATGATGATGAGCTTTCCTTTATCTCTGACTAAAGTAAGGTATGCTCATTCACACATATCACAACAGAACAGTGATGCATTAAAAACAAGCGGTCTTTATTTTTTTGGAATCTTTCAAACTATGAAACTATGTGTATACATACTTATTGCGATTACGTTGTCCGTCTGTCTGTCCACCCCCTGATATTTAGGGATTTCAAAAAGGAATTTTTGAAAACTATATTTTCGGGGGAATAAGACGCTTTAATTGAAGCTTTCGGTAAAACCTAAAATTTTCCGAAAGGTCAATTGTCGCATTTTGACACAATGAATCACAGCTGCAATTCGGTAAAAAACATATAATAGAAGGAATGAAAAGGTAAATCTATTGTTATTTTTATCAAGAAAGTTTATTTATTTGTTTGATTGTATCATTCCTGAGATCACTGATTTTTCCAACGTGACCAGCGACGTTTTCCATTTTCTTCGTCATACTGAGCCTGTCAATACTATTTTACTATTTTAGTTGATCACTGAATCCATCCTGAAAATTACATAGCTGCAGACGGACTACAGAGAACAGTCTCGTTTTACATTCTGTCGTTACTCCTAAATGTAACAAGAAAT